>JAUZSX010111965.1:0-34438 GCA_034780655.1 Idiosepius hallami
ATAGTTAGTTCAAACTGCATATGAACACCCATGGGTGCCATATTTAGTGATAATTAGTTCAAACTGCATATGAACACTCATGGGTGCCATATTTAGTGATAGTTAGTTCAAACTGCCTTTTGGGCATTGAAATAATAACACACACACAAATAAAATAAAACCTAGAAATCACATTTATAAACAGAAATAAAATACTCTTAACAAAACTATTAACCATCTTACTGCTGAAGCAGATACAATACTGATATTTCTCAGATTCCATAGTTTTAAAAATTGTTTAAAAAATTAAAAAATTCTTTTTCTCCAGCTTTCCCTCACTTGACACATCCCCAGCTGTAGCAGGTTCATTAACCCCCTCCGCCCTCCCCAATTCTAATTCAACCCATTTGGGATAATTCACCGCTGTTCTCCAATCTTTTTTTTTTTTTAATAAGTTCTGACATCTTTAGAAAAGATGTTTAATCATGACAGTATAATAAAGCTTACAGAATGGGAAAAGTTTAACCAAGAAGAATGTTGAGTTTCACATAAAAGTTACCAAATTGCAAGTAATACCCAAGGATGGCTGAAGGACACATTAGCCAAAAGTTTGTGAAGATAGCAGTGAACAAAAGAGTAAAATTCTAAATTACTTGAACAAATATAATAATTCAGGCTCATCTAATTAATTCAGATGATCAGGAACTTTTATAATCTTACCTGACTATCCCACTTGTATTTCTCAGGACTGAAGCAGCATACGCTTGGGTTACACCAACAAGACTTTTACCATCAACTTCAATGATTTGGTCATTCACTTTAATTCTAAAATAAATAAAAGTTTTAAATATTACCAAAAATCAACAGCAGAAAAATTGTCAACAAAATTGCTCATAAATTTACATTGAATTAAATATCAATTTTAAAATGGAAAAAAAAAAAAATTGGTACATTTTTTATTTTTCATGTCTTTTTCGGCTATAAGCAAAAATACATCAATGAAATTAAGAAGTAATACAGATAAATAAATCAGATATCTATTTAGAGAATATTTTTAAATTTTATGCTTGATATTTTGATCTTTCAGAAAAATGTTAAAAAATAAATAATTGAGCAACTAAAATGGGTAAAAATATCACAAGAAATTTGAGGATTTCAAATATGCCACCAGTTTAGAATATATTATATCCCTGTTAAATCCCTCTTTCTTCATACCCATACTACACAGTAACTTTTTGGGCACTGTATAACTAATTTACTTGGTTTACAAAATTACTGGTTTAATTGGAAGTAAAAAAACAAAAAACAAAAAAAAAGAAATGGCATTAAGGCCAGTGTAAAGCTTGCATTAGCTTGTTTAGAATGCCTTTTGCTCCTTAAGGGACACTTTTTTTAAAGCCAAATATAGTAAAGAATTATTGAAGAAAATCTTTACTTTAATCTAAACCCTAATAACCAAAATATTTCTCAACATTTTAATTTAAAAAATCGTTAAAAATATTTCATCGTGTAGGAACAAAAAAGATGAACATTCTTGAAAGATAGAGAAGAGGAAGTAAAGGCTTCAATACTATAGATAAAGAGAGGATATGATATATATATATATATATATAGAGAGAGAGAGAGATAGAGAGAGAGAGAAAGATTAAAAGTAAAGAAAAAATATAGGAGTATTGTGTTCCTTCTAAATTCAAATGAAACTAAATCTTTGATTTTGTTAAAAAAAAAAACCAAAAAAAAAACCTGCAATATAAACAAATTAAAGATGTTTTTTACTTTCTTTTTCTCAAAACGAAATAATTATTACAGTCCTAAAAGACAAAGTCTTTTTATTCTGAAGTTAATTTTTCCCATATTTTTTTTTGGGGGGGGGGAGTGCAATTTAGTTTATGGAGTCAGCAGCAAACAAAATAGCAAAATTGCAGTCTTCTAAGTTGTGCAAGTATCTACTATTCTAAACCAATAACCGTTAGGTAGCATTTACATAAAAATGAATAGAAATAACACAGAAATAAATTAAAAAAATATTTCTAAGAGGTGTTGTAATCACCAAATAATCTATAAAGACTCCATTTCTATTCACCAGATTTTTATGCGACTATCAAAGAATATTTTCTTCAATAGGAAAAAATAAAATTAATAAATAAATAATTAGATAAATTCTTTGAAATCCATTTATTCTTTGATCATAAAATGTTGATAAATATCTAAGAATTTTACTTTCCTCCAATTGATGATTGTTGCATTTATTTAACACAACAATCATCAATTGTTAGACTAAAATGATAAAGTCTTGTGTAATACCAAACTTGTTAAAACAAAATTAATTTTTTTAAGGTTTGAGCTTTCGGATTTTCAACAACATATCAATGCATTTGGTCATTTGATTCCAACAATAATCATTATTTATAGACACATTGTTTGAATAACATGAATGGCACTATTTACTCTATAGCTGAGTGGTAATAAGGAGATTCATAGCTTTTCCAACAGTATTAGCCCAGATGAAAACATAACAGAAAGAATGGGGTTTGAACTTGTACATTACAATTTAAAAATCCATTTCATGATAGGCCACAAAAAAATCTATAAATGCTTGATTGACTAAATAAATTTTCTTGTAATCATTGAAAAAAGATAAATTATTGTTAAAGAATTTATACATGTAGGAGAATGGTCTAAATGGATTAAGTATATTAATGGGTTTCATTAAAAAAAATTTTTTTAACTTCCTGAACATTATTTATATTACCAAAAACTTAATTTAAATATTATCTCAAAACTACTTTTGTAACAAAAGAGTTAATTCTTCAAATAAACTCTTCATTGGAAGTTAATGACAAAAATAATAATATGAAGCTGCATTAATTAAGAATTTATTAGTTGAGGATCTACCTTGAAATAAAAAAAAAATAATAATGTAAAGAAATAAAAAAAAGTTTATTAAAATCATAACACCGATTAAAAAATTATATCTAAACAAAAATTTCAAATTAGAATTTAGGAAGCGAGGAAATAGGAGAAATTTCAAAGTTTGTTTTGATAAAAACACATTCTACTCTGTATAAAATTATGATTAATTATACAAAAAAACACGAATAGATTTTCACCCAAATATTATTCTCTCACACCAAGAAACAGCCAAATTATACTCTACGAGGAAGTAATAATCAATTTAATAATAAAAAAAAAAATTGTCAAAATAAGTTTTGTATTTTTGAGATATTAAAAACAAATAGTAATAAAAATAAATACTCAGTTAAGAATAAAATTAAAAATCAAAATAACTTATCTTAAAGAAAGCATGGATTCAGGTGGAATTAAAATTAATAAATATCAACACCACTTATTGAAAAAAAAACAAAAAATTCTTATCAAGCTTCACTACTGATTATAAAACACACACAAATGGATGTAAAATCTAACTATTTTTTTTTAAATCAGTAAAGTTTAATTAAAATAAAATCAAAAATTATTTTTTTTTACTCTACCTGTAATGAAACAGAAACTTGAAAAAAAAAATAAAAACAAAAAAAACAAAAACGGTTCTCCTGGAATCTATTACAAGACCAAAAATCTTTCTTAACAGAAAAGAAATTTTTAAATTCTCTTTTTCAGTCTGCAGTTCTCTCCTTTTCCAGATTCTTTTTTCCCCTACCCCACTACTTATAAGGAATACTTACTAACTCCCAACTGTGTATTACTTTTGCCTTTAGGCTGTAATTGGTGGGTCCAAATCTAAAAATACAACAACACTAAGGAACTGTTACTGCTATTATTATTATTATTACTACTACTACTTCTACTACTTTTTAACAGTGCTACTGCCACAATGACTGCTCCTGATTATAGGTAGTAAAGTAGATTGAAAATTCTCACCTTCCACCCTATTCATATCCTGAGTTTCTCTTTAATTCTAAGAATCATTGTCAGGGAAGGAAAAAATAAGATTTTTACTAAGTTTTGCATTAATTAAACTTAAACTTCTAACCAGGATTTAAACAAACTATTTTGGAGATAAGATCATTTTTAAGTAATTAAGGCTTTATAGTCTTAAACATTTATATCAAATACCTATATCAAACAAATATATCTATATGCATGTGCATTGGACAATTCAGTTTTGCTTTTATGTTTTGTTTTTATTTTATTGCCCAGTATTACAATAAGTTTATCTTTATTATTGTTAAAAAAAATAAGATTAAAGCATTAGAAACTTGTAAGTCAGTAATTCATTACTTGCATTGTTTTTGTTTTGTTTGTTTTTCAAATTTTTACTTATCAAAAATTCTAAACCATTCAATAGATATATTGTTAAAGAATATAAAATAAATACCGAGGCTAAAATAATGAACTAATCTTTTTTACAACAATTTAACATTACAGCTATCTACAATTAATAAGATAGTTATAAAACTAAACATGTATAAACATTGTAGAAATTTTAATGACTGTTCTATTTTCAGAAAGTATGAATTTTGCTAAACTTTTCTTCTTCCTAAATTTTGAAGAGTAAAATTGGAAACTCATTCTCTAATATTCACTGTTCTTTAAAAATACCTCTAAAAATTTGAGCATAAAATAAAATTAACAAACCAAAATTAAAATATTTTTCTGAGCATTTTAAAATAAGGCCTAAACATTCAGCAAGAAGTTGACATGACACATAGCCTTTCACTGTTAATTCATAATTAAGAAGTTAAAAAGATGCAAAGAATATTGGATAAAAACTGCTCCCTAAGCTCAAGGGACAGATGTTATCATGCAGGATTGAAAAGACGTTAAGTAGTTATAGTTTAGAAGACGGACTGAGTAGATTGACACCAACTTAAACAAATTAGTTGTAGACATCAGATAATGTATGGAAGCATCATGTTGACAATAGAATTACTGAAACATCTTCCATCAATGTTTGAATATTTTAAGTTTTATATAGAATCAAATTGTAAATTAAAAAGAGTTTTTTTTGTTGTCAGTTAAAATTTTTTCCAATATTCATTGGTTACACATTACACAACTTTGATTGACATGACAATACTAAAATTGGAACTGAGAGACAGCAAGAAGCTAAAAAGTTAATAAACTCAGGTTTTCTTTTCAGGAATTATTTAAAAAGCTTTCTGTAATTCTGTAAAAATCAAAATAATGAGCAAATGCAAAAACCAATAGCAAAGAAAAGTTTAAAATTAAAATGGCTTTTTTTTTTTTAAATAATTTGCAATTTAGTTGACTTTATGTACTGCACAACTATATGCAATACATATAATAATGAACTTTTCGTTTGTAAATATGACTTTAGATGAACCTTTTTGAAATACGAAGTTTGAGCCTCTCTTTCTCTCATTGCAAATATCTTGTAAGCGAAGAGAAAAAAAATGGCTTAGATTTTCATATTCATTTCTTTAGATAAAATAATCTTATTTGTTGAAACTTGCATTTCATTTTGTGTTGCATTCTTTTTAACAACTTAGACAGGCAAATTGCTTTTATGGAAATTTCTTTTACATGATTGTCACTAGCATAAATCCAAAATACCAAGATACTAGTAATACCAAAAATATTAAATTGTTCAAAGTGAAAGAACAGAAGAAAAATAAATAAAATTGCTATCAGAAAAAAACTATGGAATTTAATCTCTCCAGGTGTGTATGTGTGCGAGTTGTCCGCCCCACTACCCAATACAGTCTCTAGCCAATAGAACTGCAGAAATTTGAGTAAGGCCTCATGAATATTAATCTCTTGAGAATGGAATATTAATGTATAAATAGCAATCTAAGGAAGACTGTTTCATATATTTCATCTAGGTGTAAAATGACACAAACATGTCAATTTTATCCATCTGTACGAACATGAAACAAACTTGCTATTTGAAAGCAGAAATAAAAAGCAAAAATCTAATGAACAAAAAAAGAAATTTCAAAATAATTAAGAAAAAAACTTGAAAATCATCAGAGACTTTTTCTTTTCATTTCCTTCTTTTTCTTTTAAAGAAATTCCCATTTCGCTAAATGCCTTATTTCTTCACATAGAAACTCTTTAGTCTTAGATCAAATGCCAAGGGGAAAAGCAGACATGAAAGAAAAAAAACTGGAAGTTGGGGGACGAGGGAAAGAAGAATTTTTAAGTAGAGTTCTCAACAAAATAAGTCGACAGAAGGATTTATATTTTGGCATTCCAAAACTATAAATGCCATCAAAGACGGAGGAAATGTTTCACCAAAGAAATGGATTCATGCCCTTTTGTTTCAATATACTCTCTCTCTCATATATATATATATATATATATATATATATATATATATATATAATATTCTACACGTTTGGTTGTAGAGTACTATATTCTCTTTTTCAGGATTTCCATTTTCATTTTCTCTTGTACAAGGACCTTTGTTTTGGGGTCAAGTGTTTATATTTAGTCCCCCAGTTTTTCAAACATTTTTGGTTTTTATAGACCATCCTCAGGTTGATTGTTAGGACATTTTTAGTCCACACTATATGATCAAACATAATTGAATAATCATTTAAAAGGCAATAATTGAAAAGGGTTTAAAATAATACAATTAAAATATAACAATTATACACAAAGATACAATACAATCAAAACATAATTATACAGTGCAATTAAAGTAAAATTAGACATCCCATTGCAACATCTAAGATATTTGATTACATAGTAAACTAAATGGAAATTTATGTTAAATTCAAATGGTATTCTAAATTAATAATAAAATAACTCATTTCTATTAAAAAAAACAAAAGACACAAAATGATAAAAAAAGAACTTATCAAATTTATAAAAATATAATAAATAAACTAAATATATGAATGATCTAAAATTCTTTCTGTTTTTTTTTTCTGTTTCTATATTTAGTGAAAAGATGAGATTTATCAGGTGAGGTAGATCTACTACTATCTAGTAAAAGAAAGTTGAACAATGAGATAATGTTTATCATTTATGATTGAGAATTATGCTTCCCCCCAAAAATATATAAGAAATGAAGATTAACCCACAGGGCTCTATCAGAAATGTCAGTGATTAAAATAGCAAGAACTCAGCTATGAAATTAATCCCCTCCCAGTCAACTGAGTCCTTCTTGACTCAGATATTGCAAAAAAAAAAAAAAAAAAAAAAATCTTATTTGGAAATAAGTCAGATTCTTAAGAGCAATGATTATCAACATTTTTTTTCTTCCCGTGTCATTCCATTATCTTTTTTATTTATTTTTTTTTTTTTTGGGGGGGGAGTCAGACTCTTCCAAGCTGTGTTTTTAAATCCTTGATTTGAGGCATGATGATGTTTATATCTATTATGCAGACTATGGTCTTCATCTTTGGATTTGTTTAAGTCACTTGGAAATTTAACAAATAATCTTGATAGTGATTCCACAAAAGACAACCTTTTTCTAATATTTGCTAATAAATTTAATATTATAAATAATCAAAGAAATAAGGTATTAGGAAAACTTCCATGACTATGTCTATTTAATATGTTTAACATACTGGTTCACAAAAGATAAATAAGAAATACCTGGATTTCCTTGTATTGCTTAAACAAATTATGTCAATAATCTTCATTCATTAGAAATATTCTGATATTTTATATAAGATATATATTAAATCAATATTATCATAAATATATTATATTATAAAAACCAGACTATCGTGGTTGTACGCAACCCTACATCCTGCAACTCTTCAAAAAATAAGACTATAATAGTCATATAAAAAACTATTTATAATTAGAGCTCTTCAGAAAATAAAATAGTTATTTCAAAAAAAGATTCAGGCTACTAAAATTTGCATATGTACAGTACTGCCTTTCTTAACCCCCTTAAAGAAAAACTAATTAATTTAGTAGAGAAAGTCATTAAAAATTAATTTAGTATAAAAAAAGGATTAACTGCTTTCCTATATAATAGCCTTCCTTAACTAATTTGGCAATGCTTCAAGTATAAAATAAAATTCAAATTTTGTTTTTTTAGAAGTCTGTTCAGATGACTGTTTTTCAAAGCAACAAAAAAAAAGACATTAATTTAAATTTAGCATTTTCATAAAAGTATGTAGAAACTGATCTAAATTCGGTACTAATGCTAGATTAAATTTGACAAAGTGATAAAAACATTCTAAGAAAATAAGAAAGAAAAAATCTAGTATCATAAAAATAAAATTTAATTTTTACCTAAAAGAAATCTAGCCATATAACAACCAGATGTTAATGTAGATAAATTACTGCAGGAACATAAAGTGAGTATTTTTTTTAATGACATTTAAATATGAGCATTTCAATGCCAGTCATTGAGAGATTATTTCTTTGTGAATTTAGATTTACTATAAATCATATTTAACAATAAACTAGTAGTGCCTAGCAAATCTACAAATAAGTTTGACATTTGAAAATAGATAAAAATAAAGACATTTTTCTTATTCTAAAATAAATAAAAGCAATCATTTTGTAATAAAATCAAAACAAAAATGATTTTTATATCTATCTATAAATTGACATAATATCTATGTGTATTACAGCCCCACCCCATATCTGCCTATCCATTTAGCCAATCTTAGAAGGTGAGGCACCAAATAACCAATTGTAAAACCAGATTATCTTTCTTTTTTTTTCTCTCTCCGGTGTTTGGCTTATTTATTATTATTAATAAAAAAAGAAAAGCTGTTTTATCTTTTACAGTTTAATTTAATAACCATCTGGTTGCAATGAGGTTACTTTTATGGCATAGATAAATGAGATTATGTAAACAAGTGCTATTTACTATGAATGATTGTGTGAAATGTATCTTATGAAGCAAATTTTAGGTGGGTGTCACATCATACAAGAAATATAAAAATATGTTATGTACTTCTGGCATAGGTTACAACGTTTATCAAACCAGCTCTATACATTTATTTACTCTAGTCAAAATTTACAGCTGTATTTAAAATAATTTTGGTTTGGGTTACATAATACAAAATGTCCAAAAAGTTACAGTGCGCTATGGATATAAAGAAATTTAAATAAATAAAAAAGGTTTCATTTATTTACAGTATCACAACTTATCTAAAAGGAAATGCCCTCCATTTGCATTAAGACATTATTCTCTACTGCAAAGCAACTTTTTGGACACCTTGTATAAGAGATTGCATGCTACACAAATATATACACCTATAAAACTAAAATCTTCCATAGTTAAAAAAAAATTGTTGTCACTAAATTATTTCTTGCACAAGAGATGTAAATTTATTCATTTTTTTTTGTATGAACTCATAAATTGAACATTTAAGGTACAATTAATCTTAGAGTTCAACTAAATAATTTATCAAAATAAAACCTTGAAAATTTTTTGAATAAAATATATTCACAATATTTCAGCCAATATGGGTTCTTGCCAAAACTGGAGAATTAGAAGTTTGAAATAACACCCTCTATTCTTAATCCACAAGGATGTATTGTTATTCATTATATTTATCTATTTTTAAATCATAAATCTTTGGTGAATCATTATACTAAATATATTAAATAACCAAAGAAATGCTGTGTAAGTAAGCTGGCAGCAAAGGATTTAAAAGCAATAAGGTTTGTTTGTTTTTGGTTCTTAAATAACTGGATTTAAATGTATTTAAATCTTTGAAACCAAATATTCTTTCAGAGTTGGTTTTAATACATTTACTAAAAATATATCAAATCTGAGGATATCAAATTGAAAACAAATTATGCATAAACAAACATTAAATAAAAAATGTATATTTATATTTAAGCAGCATTCTATTATTTTAAACAAGTTTAATTTTTTAAAAAATGGAATTCATCTGTAATTATTTTTTTTTCTTAAAAATAAAAAGGAAAGAGGAATTCTGTTCTATTCAATAAAACTTGAACGATGTTGAAAAAAAAATCATGGCAGTTTTATTCAATGCCACATAAAACAAAAAATATCAATAATGAACAAAAAAATCTCAACCAGTAGAATTTTATAAATCAAATGATTTAAAGATGAATAAATGTAATAAATTTATCACATTTTTTTTTTTTTTTGAGGAGAAAGATCACAAAAAATTCTTTAAATAAAATAACAACCTGGTTTTTAAAAATCTCATAGACTTTCAAGATTAAACCGAAACAACCAGTCCAAACAATCAAAGAATGTAGCATAGAATCGAATCAGGAGCTTTAAAAATAATAAGGTAGATGTAGGGGGGAAAAAAACAAACTTACCCCTGCAAAGTGGGTGGTGAAATGAAAGTAACAATTTCAAAGTAAGTAAATGATTTTCATTGAAGAACAGTCAAAATTGCTTTAAAGGTTTTGTAGGTATTTTTTTGTAATTTTTTTTTTCTTTTTTTTTTATCAAGATAAAAATCTACTTCTACATCAATAAGCCTTAGCCTGCTGAGAGTCTCCTGAAAGTTACTAACAAATTGCAACTGAACATTAGTATATGTAAGCTGGTGGAAGCAATCTATCTAGGAATCAGATTAAAAAAAAAAAAAAAGTCCCACCCCAACCACCAGATAAAATAAAAAGGGTTACAGACAGGAAGAGAAGCAAAGTAAGAGAGTCAAATAGCAGAGTTAATAGAGAAGAGAATAGAATTAGTAGTTATTTCAAAAGCTAATGTGTTAATTGGCCATCAAAATAATTGTCTAGGGGCAAAACCAGGATCAAAGTAGCTTTATAAAAACTTATTAATGCATTGGAATTAATTCAAAGAAAGAAAAAGACATTTTCAATATTGCTTTGCTGCTGCTACTGCTGCACAAACGTGTAACTAAGAGATCAATAAGAAATGTACAAACACAAAAAGCAAAAATATAAAGAGATAAAATATTTTTTTCAATTGGAAAATACCCTTTGGCAAATGAGTAAGAAGTATGAAAGATTTCTCATTCGAAAAGGAAAAAAAAATCCATACTAAGTGTATTATTGTCTTTGTCTCCCACTTGTGTCTGAGTATTAGGCACATGTCTTCGCTGATGAGAGAAAAGCGACAGAGTGCTAGTCACTGCAGACGTTGTTTTTAGGTGGTTATGGCTGTGCAACATCCCACATTGCTTCCACTTCAGCTCAAAAGGGATGAGGTAGGCAGTGTCCATGAAGCAGGTTGCATCAGGCTGTTGGGTTCTGGATTCACCAAGCTCTGCCTGATCAAGAGGCATTACAAGACTTTTTGTAAAGTGTTGCCCTTCATCTAAATGAGTTACTCTTATTGAGTAGTCAGGTCTCTTCTACCTGGGTTTTTAGAGTCAGTGTTATTGTTACACCTAGAGAAGTTAATCCGCTCATTTAATAAGCCTCATCAAAGTAAATTAAATGGTTTTGACTAGGATTTGAACCCTTATTATATGATTCCACAGTCCAAGCTTTTACCACAGTCCACCTCTACTGTCTATGTTACTGTAATACAAAAGGATTAAACATGAAAAAATAATTTTATAAGGATTATTTGGAGTATTGTCCTTGTCTTTATTTTTATTTGTTTCACTACTTTTTGTTTTGACAGAATTAATCTTCAGGCTTCCTCAGGTATTATAAACTTGTGTGTGTGTGTTATAACTATAACTAATAATGATAGCAGTTATATATTTTATAGTGTGAATAATGCTTGTAAAATTTATACCGCTTCTCAAGGATTAAAAAAAAAATAATAAAAAAATCAATGTTGATTTATTTAGATTGATTTGTTTTTTGGCATATCAACCCAATGCATATACCATTTTTCTCATTGGTATTTTTTGAAAATGTTCTTTCCAATCCAGTCATTTTGTTTTATTTTTAAAAAGTTAAAAACTATTTTTTCTAATAAATTGTCAAATATTAGATTAAAATTAAATTTTTGTAGACAGGCAAATTTATTTTTGAAAATCTGAGGGTATTCCCCCTCCCACAAACCTTCTTTTCAGACAATTAACTTTATATAAAGGAAATAATTTAATCATATGAAACAATTATTAAAAAAAGTATTTAAAATACTATGAGCCGTGACCATTCAATACATTTAGCAGGATCTTTGTTTTTTTCAAAAAGTTTCAATGTTGCATTTAATAAACATTAATATTACACAATTTTGAAATCTTACATCAGACAATGAGGTGGCGAAGTGGAGCATTGGTAAAAGCTCATGGAATCATATTATGCGAGTTCAAATCCCAGTCAAAACCATTGCATTTACTTTGATCCACCTTAGGCAGATGGGGCTTATTAACTTGGGGGAGTATCTTATCTAGGTGAAAGACAGCACTGATAAACCAACAAACGTTACTCCAGGTTGGGGGTTCAGCATAGGTCTAGCTACTCTTTCGCATGAAACAAGTATGCTACGGAAACGGCAAAAAACAAATTTGCTGCCCAACGCACTACTAGGTGTAATGGTTGATTGGAATTTTTTTTTTTTTTTTTCATGCAACTGAGAGAGAATAAATTTTTTAGAAAATATATTAATGTACTTAACTTACCTGTCATCTCTTTGAGCTGCACCCCCAGGTGCTAAGGTTTTGATAAAAATGCCCAATTTCTCCAGGCCAGCATCGGCACCAACGCCCATGCCTATAATACTCAGCCCGAGGCCATCGTGACCTATTAAAATTAAAGTTGACAAAAAAAAAAAATTACATTAAAATGTTAAGAATACCAAAATGTTTTTAAGGAATAGTGGAGAAAAAATAAAATTAAATAATCCCCACCTTCTTTTTAGAATATTTAGATTTTTTTAATAAGTTAATGAAAAGATTACAGTGGTACTTCAGTTCTGAAACTTCTCTATGCATTCATGAATTGAGTTTGGAAACCAATTTGTTCAAAATCTGAATCTAAGGAATAATAGTGTATGCTACATGTTTTATCTCCTGGGACTGGTATAGAATCCAAATTTCATTTCTAAACAGATGCAAAAATTTCTTTTTGCTTCTTTGTTCTCTTTGATTCTAATACAGTTTTGTACAAGACCCACGACGTTCAAAAACAAAGGTTTTGTTGTATATGATTTCAAAACTTGGACTTTTATATTAAATAAATTCATTTCAGATCAAAGATTCTAAATTAAAGTAAATTTAAGTCTATGTTCAAAAAGAATTTATTTAAAAAGGTTTTTTGAAATACTGTGAAAGTTATTAGGAACTCTACTAAAAGTAATATATTATGAATGGTTAAATGTTCAAAATTTAAACTTAAGTTCAAATACTAGTCAAACCATTGCATTCACTTTAAATTCCTAATTTTTGATTTTAAATGACTTTAATTTTCTAAGACGTTGAGAAAGTCATTAGTGACCCCAAGAAAAGATAACATTTTTAAAAGCGCAACACATTTGTAACAGCTGCCAGAGTTGATTATTTAAAAGTTCATACTACAATATTACTAGCATTTGTATCCAAGTCAATACACTATGCTCACTTACAGTGCAGAAGGTTTGATTTAAAATGAAATTCATTTTAAAGTTTAAAAAGATTTTGTGAAAGTTATTAGCGACCCGATTGAAGATAATCTATTGAAATTAGTAATAATGAATAATTGGTTCAATGCTTAGAACTTTAGTTTTTAAACAGAAGTAATTAGAATCTAGTTGAACTATTACGTTCATTATTTAGTTCACCATCTTCAGTCAGTGTATCACAAAAATGAATACACTCCTCTCATTTTTTCAGTTATTTAAGTTTATCTCTTCATGGGAAAACACTGACAAAATAAAATCTTGACTCAATGAAATGTAATCTGTCAGAGGCATATATAACTGACTTAATATATTTCCCCCTCAAAATATAGCCATTAAAACCTAAATCCTAGGGCATACACACTCTTACTGACCCTGGAGGTCCAAGCATGGCACCACATTGCAAAGAACTTATTGAAAAAATATTATTGCTGCACTAGATGAAAATGTGGCCATCTTCATGGAGTGCAATAAAGTTACAAGAAGATTGCCAACACCCTTAAAATGAGCTGCAGCACAGTGGCTAAGAGTATCCACCATTTTAAAAGAGCGGGGTCTACTCAGAATAGGCCTTGGGTGGGTCGTCCAGAGAGGCTGAGTGGATGTACTTAGCATCACATCTAAATACTATGTTTGAAAGACAGGTATAGGATTGCAGTTAGCATTGCTGCAGAGATTAAAGAGTTTGAAGGTCAGGCTCTTTACTGCATACTAAATCAAATTTTTGGCCTGATGACTGAGCAGGCGAGAATCTCAGTCACCGAAGGCCATTGACTCCATGTCTTTGCTTAACTAATATACATACTCTATCACTGATATTAAGCACTAACTATAAATATAAGCAATCTTACTCTACAGATTAATACATATAAAAAAATTTTATTAAAAATAATTTTTATTTTTAATATTTTTTATTCAATTATTCTTGTTTTCTAATGAGAAACTTAGTTGTGGGGTTGAGTGTCTCATGTGTGTGTGTATGTGTGTATTGCAAATACTTATATAATCAACCAATTAACTGGAGAAAAAATTACATTTGATACATACTGACTGATTACTAAATAATTAAATATGAACACAACTGACTTTTGCCAAAAATAGAAACAATAGGGAATACATAATAAACTCACCAAACTAAAAACCAAACAAAACAAAACAAAAAAACATAAAAAGATGGCATTGATCCTGAAAGGGTTAGGATATTACAAAATAAGTAATGTGTGGTGGTTTATTTTTTATTTAATGTGTCTGAAAGAAAATAGAAACAGGAATGACACTGAATCGCGGAGGAGGAAGTGGGGAGGAAGTGAGAAGAACGGAAGAGCAGAACTCTAAGCTAGCCAATGATCAGCTGTTTAGAGTTTGGATTGTTGAAGTTGCAGTCGGCCATGGAATTAAATGAATTATCAATAGGAGGCTTTATTATCAGAAGATGGAGACCTTTGTGTCCTGGGTAAACAGGATTTGAAAGGGACTGAAATGATTAATGTGAAGTTGTTTGTGTAGTTTTATTTGTGAGTTAAGAACTTTGTTGATTTGTTTCGTTAAGTTATTAGACTTTCATTTATCTGCTGAATCGAAAATTGTTAAAAAGTTGATTGTATGTAACTGTTTCGTTCAACTGTTAAATATATATATTATGTTTATAATATGAGGACTTTGTTGTTCATATTATTGTTGCATCAGAGAGTTTATGGTGGTTGCTGTTGTTCAGCGTTTAAGTCTACAGAAATTTAAGTAAAATTTCTATTACATAATGATAAACATGTTCTATTCCGTTTATTTTCCACATTGAGTTGATTGGATGGCCTTAAAAATTAAGTTCTACATTAAATACACACAATGCTTCAAAAAAATTAAGTGTTTTTTTTGTTTAAAAAGAATCAAAATATTTATGCGTATACATTAAAAAGAATTTTAATTTGTTTTTCAATATTTTAAATTCAATTTTTTCTAGTCTAGTTTACTAACAAGTTAGTTGTAGGGGGTCAAGTATTTTTTAATATAATTCCCAAACTTTCTTACAAACGTTTTCGACCCACCTTGAAATTATATCAAAACACTGAACCCCCTTAGTTTTCTCACACACACACACACACACACACACATATATATATATATATTGGTATGTGTTTAAATGCACATACATTTTATAAAGAGAGAAAAATGTAGTTTTTTTTTTTAATCATAGCGAATTATCAATAGGATTTAAAAAAAAACATATCTTGTCTACATTTTTTTTCTTTCTAATTTCTTAGTTGAAGGGTTTTTTTTTAATTTCAGGTTTAAATCTGTTAAATCAGCTTAAATCTCCAAGAAAGAAAATCTGTCAACTTGATTAATCTACTGTTTGTAATCAAATATACTATTATTAAATAATTCTCTGCCTAGAATATCACAATACTTTCACCTTGAATAATGACACACTACAAACACTATTTTAACTGTTTTTTTTTTTTATCTTAGAAAAAAAAAAAAAAGAATACGAATAATAAAATTTTTTAAAAATGTTACAGTTGGATTATGATGTTTACGAAGATAACTATGAGATTATTTTTCAATGTAAGTGCCAAATAGGTAAAATTAGTGCCAAATAGGTAAAAAAAAAAAAATCATTTTTCCTCTTACCTTTCTGTAGCTCAACTGGGAAAACGTCCATCCTGTCAACTCGCTTCTCCAATTCATACTCAGCTGAGGCAGCCACGGGATCAACATCTTCATTTCTTCGGTCATATTCAAAAGATGCCCAAGTAGAGAAGACCTGGAAATGTTTAAAAGTTTATTAGACACATCCATAAAGTCATGAAGAAACAGGCTAGCATATCAAACAGACTGGGCTGGGTTTGAAAAAAACTCCTTTTCTTTCTATCTAACTGATTAAATTGGAACTTTATAGGAATATATTTTTATAGGATTGAATTAAAGAACATTCTGTTCATTTATGTGACATAACTTATATGGGACCAAGGGAGAAGCATCCTTGCCTTAAATGTGTCAGTACACTATTCTGACATCAAGCACATTTAAAAGTTCATCAAGAATAATGGGGGACCCACATCTAAGCTACAAGTGTCCTGAATCTTCTCAAATAAAAATAATAAGATACTACAATTGTATTTACTTTGTAGTAAAGTTTCAAGAAAATCTGTTAAAAAAATAATTCAATTTTTAAATCCAGCATATCTAACACACATCACCATGATATTTGAAAATAAGTTTTGAGAAAATACAGAATGAAAGTATATTATATGCATACACAGTCAGGGTCCATGCCTTTCCTTTGACAGTCACTGTCAAATGATACAGAAGAAAATCTCCAGACTAAAACATTTTTGATAACTGTTCTATTTCATTAAGTGCTTTCATATGTACAGAATTACAACTAGTCCTGATAATCCTTAATCATTAAAAAAACAAAAAAGCTTAGATTAAAGAGAATGCCTGATTTTTTTCCTGGTATTTTTGAACCCAGAACAGACTTGTACAAAAAGAATTCACTAATAAAGAAAAAAAAAAGAGATCGAGACTGGTCAGTGTGCAAGTGAGAGAAATACTGCATTGATTATAATTTTCTCAAGTGAATAGCTTATAAGTGGCAAGTGTGCAAAAGCCTCTCGCTCATCTGCAACCATAGTTTTTTCCCTTGCCTCCAAATAACTATTATAAATTGTTCACAATGTACCATTGATTTGCTGATATCCTGTTTCACAGAAAAAAAACTTATGTTTTTTTGGCCAATACTTATCTATCCCTCTCCCTCTCTCCCTCATTCCTTATTTTCCAGCAGCCCTACAAAATTTTATTTTCATACAATGATCTTGTAGTAGAGAGGTTTTACGACACCAGTTAAGTACATTAACCATTTACACACATTTACTACATCTCTCTAGCACAGGCTCTCCCCCCTCAAGACCCAAAAAGCGACAGTTATCCATGTGGACTTTTAACAATGCAGTGCCAGAAAGAATGTGCTTTCTTAGGATTCGAAAAAACTATAAACAACGAGCCTCACAAATATTTGACCCTGCGACAAGACTTACTTTATTGTAGCACACAACACCATGAATGGACATTTGCTATAGCCTAATCAAATAATTACAAGTTACTATAAATGCAATTCATTTGAATATCTAAAAAAAAAAAAAATCAATGATTTAGAAATCATTGTATATGTATAACAATGTTAAGCTTTTCAGCTGTTTGCTTCCTAGCATTAAAAGGATGTGGCTTAGTGAATAGGCAATCGGACTTCTGAACCGTAGAACGGGGGTTCAAATCCAAGTTGTTCAGTCTACCTTGACATATCGACTAATATCCTTGGGAAAAGTATGAATACCCATTTTCCCTCCAGCTATGGATTAAATAGTGAAACTTGTATAATTTTAAAAAAAACTACGTGTGTACAAAAATAACGTTTAACATAATTGTTCTCGGCATCAAAATGACCTAAGAAGGTTGATATGCCATTAAACACAAAATAAACAAATAATCTAGCATTATATTTATAAAGGCAAACAAATATACAGTGAGGTGCACCAAATAAACCAGATTTAAAAGTTCAATCATTTGCTTAATTTATGAAGCAGTTAACTAAATTTTTGTTATGCAAGATAGTGCGCCCCTTCACTAGAGGATTCCAGTGTGCAAATATAATTCCTACTGTTGACATATGGATTAAAATTTTCTAATTTTATCAATGTTATGAAAAACAGTTAAAAAAAAAAAAAAATAAATAAAAATCAGGTTATTCACATAAAAATAATGATATTTTTTTAAAAATTTTAAGCAAATTCTTAGTAATAAATAACATTATAAATTTCCATCTAAAAGAAGTTCTCTTTATTTCTAATATTTTTACATAGCTTTATTTTCAATTAAATGTTGCTTAGAGTTTCAAGTTTTATTTTTTTCTTTAAAGTATATTACTTATATGTAAACAGCTTATAAATGATAAGTAATAAATATAAAAGCATTGAATTTACAATTTTGATTGTTTGATTAAAAGATTATTAAGGAGGCGTCTTTATGACAATCTAAAAGAAACTAACAATTCAAAATAAGTTCCAGAATTGCAACTTTCCTCATCCAATTTGTTAAAGAATCAAAAATGTTTAAAAAATTAATTTGGGGTATAATTATCATTGCAGAGAAAATTTTTCTTTAAAATTATGGAGTGAAAATATACATTATAACAAAAATAAAATAAGAGTCCACTTTTACAACCATATATTACTGTGAATCTAATTATAGGCTTTCCACAATTTCTGCAAGCAAATATCACTTCCATTTTTTTGTTTTAATTGAGCATAAAAGAAATTCAATTACATAAGTCAATTCTCAAAGGATTCATTTTTCAAAAGAAAAAAAAGTAAAACTTATTCCTGATACTAACACTAGAGTTTCTTACCTGAGGCATTGAGCCACTAATTACAATATGAACATTAATTAATATTAATTTGTTTTACAGTTCATGAATAGATCCGCATATTTGAACATTAGGGTGCAATTCCTATGTAACTAAAATGTATTACAGGAGTTCAAATCCCAGTCAAAACCATTTTATTGAAGATGAGGAGAGCCACTCATCTAGGTGTTAGATAACACTGATTCCAAAAACCTTGGTCGATATGAGTGACTCATCTAGTTGGAGAGCTACACCAATTACAAACGCCCAGAGACAAAAGCCCAAGGATGTAATGAGCATGAAAAATTGGCCTTGTGGATGACTTTGGTTTGTGCTCAACCAAGTAAATATGACCTATTTAATTAAAACTATTATATATTTAGCATTTCACTAAAAAGGAATATTACTTAACCTCTTTTGGAGAGGAAAATTTTTGAGTAAAGGCTTTGCATAAAAGAGATTGTTAATCTTTCTTCAAAACATTTCAGTAAGTCATCATTTTTTGTGAATACTCAATTATTTTTAAAAAGATCATAGTGTACAGAATTCCATAGAATCAGAAAAAAAGTCTCAAAGAAAATACAATTGGAATAGAAACTAAATCTAAGACTTAATCTTTGCCAGAAATTTATGAAATATAAAAATAAAAAATAAAATATAAACTTTGATGAAATTTTCAAAACAGCTTACTTTTATAGGTTCACGGCTAAATTTTACTTTTGATGTTTTTTGTTGTATTTCTGGTTCTTCTTCAGAACTGAGTCCTTCCATTAAGTCGAAGTCATAGCCATATTCTTCAGTTTGACTGTCATGCTGAGAACCACCTGAAAATTGAACAAAATTGATTTCATAAGTTTTTTGGTTTTAGTCAAATGATTATTTAATCCTTTTCTTTATATAAATAAAATGTATTACATTAGTTCAAATCCTAATCAAAACCATTACATTCACTTTTAGCCGTCTCAGATGAGGCTCGTTGACTTCAGATAGTAACTTGTCTAGGTTTAAGGATAACACAGATTCTAAAAACATGGGTTGATGAGGCCCATTAGATTAAGAGTAATTCATCTAGGTGAAACTAATACAGATTACAAAAAATAAACAGTGATATAATGAACACCTTAAACTGGCCTTGTGCCTAACTTGGGTTTGTTCTTGGCCAAGTAAACATATCCTTTTTTTTATGCAAAGAAAAAGACTAGCTACAAAACCAAAAATAATACAATTCTTGTCATAGAAAAAATTAAAAATCTAATCCATTTGATTATTAGAGGATTGCATAATAATTGCCGAATTTTAGTAAAGCTTCAAGGTGCTGTTCAAATTAATTGCACTACTCAATTGTATGCAGCACCTATCTCCTTTTAAGCAGATGTTAACACTTTGACCCCAAGACAAAATGCGTAAATTTGCCTACCACACAGGTAGCTCCACACACCTTCTGAGTAAAGAAGGAATTGTATGAGCCAAGCACTCAAAAACTGACTAAACCAATATTTTCATGCGGAGGTGGTAGTAGTAAGCAGGTCAAGTGTCTTTATTTTTCACCTTTAATTTTGGACACTGAAGGGCTGATATATTGGCCTTGGCAAGCAAGGGCAAAAGACGAGACAGCTGATATTCTGCCCTTTTAATAGAACAGCTCTGATTGACTTAGTAAAATTATCAACTAGCCAAATTATCTAAATATGCTAATGTTAATGATAATTCAGCTAATCATTTCAATTACATTATTATATAACTTAGAATGCATACATTTATTATTTGGTAAAATTCAAGAAAAATGTTTTAGAAAATTTTCTTCCTTGAAAGATTTTGCTAAGGTATCCAGACTTTTGGAAAAATGGTATAATTATTTTTTTTTTTTTTCTATATAAATAAGAACATCAAGTGGTTTAGCTTTGCTTTTAATGTAAAAAAAATCAGAATTTTGGAATAACAAGCGGCTAAGTTCACTGGTTATTCTCCGTAATAAAATTGGACCTAAAAAAAAAATTTAGATGTCCAGTTTTTTTTTTGGCCTTTGTTTGGACAGTAAAAAAAGAAAGAAAGAAAGAAAAGCACGTAAATATTTATAGTTTTTTGAAAAATATTCTTTGGTTTTTAAATTGTAATTCGTATATTTAACAGCAACAATTCAATGACTTGGTCACTGATTGTATTAATGGCCCTTTAAAGGTTGATATGCCATAAGACAAAGATAAACAGAAAACTGGTCTCTGTTAATCTTTAAAACCTCCAAAGCCTCACAAATCAAATAGAAGCTTTATTAATGTTTTTTGTCTAGACATTTAAACAAAATTATGATTCTATTTAATTAGATTAATAAATGAAAGTTTTCAATAACATAATTCATGAAAACAGGTGAATTTAGTGAATTTCATAAACAATTTTGAGAAATAAAGTCTGCAAAATGATTGTACATAAGTGCTGATATATTATCACATTAGGTGTATGAAATAAATTGATATTACCATCAGATTTTAACATGTTTAATCAAGTGCTGAAATCTATGATTTTAACAAAGTAAATCTATCCATTTATTAGGATTCATTAAAACATATTATGGTCAGACAGCAAAAGGGACTCTTTCATAAGCAAAGCTCAAATTTTAATCCGTTGCATACCAAAAACTCACACCGGAAATCTCCCAGATATTAAGAATTTTTTTTTCTGGTGTGAGGAGGGGGAATCTTTTTTTTTTTTTTTTTCATTATAATAAAAATCGGTATTGCTTTATATCAACACAATTGGGTGCTGATATGTATAGTATATGTATAGTTATTTATATATATTGGCACCAAAAGAGGCAGATATGGAGAAGAAATCCATATCAAATTTGACTTTCTAAAAAAAAAAAATTTAAATATTCAGATGAAGTGATTTTCTAATCATTTTCGTTGTTAATTCTAAATTTAATTGCTTCTTCAAATTAATAACAAAAATGTTCTTATTGTTCACATGACAACGGAACATTGTTAAATTTGGCCTTGAAATAACAGAAGACAATGATAGAATACAGCAATATTTCTGCTGCACATTGGGTTTAACAGGACATCAACCTTTTCAGTCATTTAATACAGGAAGCAACCTTTCTTGACAGATAGATTTTTTGTCATCACCAAGATGTTCATAAATAGTCGTTTTGCTACTTAATCCACAGTGAGAGTATGAAAGAGAGAGAGAGAGAGTATGAAAGAGAGAGAGAGAGTATGAAAGAGAGAGAGAGAGAATGGATTATTTATTCCTTTCTTAAGGATATTATCTCAAATAAGAGCTTAATGGAGAGAAGAGGATTTGAACTCCCCTACACAAATATCAAAATAACAAGCCTTCATCCACTGTCCCATTGGCTTCCAATTAAGCAAAATTATAAATATCTAAATAACACCCACTCTAAAATATCTAAGATGTTAAAAAAATTATCTTTGGAGATTTCTTTTTTTTTTATGTTGAACTATGTGAACTGCTTTATCCATTCATATAATATAATCAATATATTGACTATTTGATATTTCAAATGAGTAATCAGAAACCACCTTTACCTTAGGCAAAGGAAAACGATCTTTGAATTTAGCATTAAAATTTCTGCTTACAGAATTTAATATTTTTAAAGGACTACTCATAGAAACAGGCTAAAGTTAAAATCAAATTTATTAAAAAAAATAATTTTATAAAGTTATCCACCTTTAACAGAAAACTGATTCTTACAACAACTTTTTTTAATATCAGTTGACAGTTTTGTTAAACTAGGACTCAGTTTATTTCTCGAGATATATTTTTGTTTGATATACAATATCAGTAATCCATGCTGTAGTGCATAAGAGTCCAAGCGCATTTAAATGAACTACCATACCAGTGTGACAATATGTGGTTGCAGATGGTTCAAAAATACCATTTTTTCAAATCTCCTTATATAATTCACTCGTCTTCTTTTTTTAACCATATATATCAAAAGTAAAGGCAGCGACGGTGAAGCATTGGTAGAAACTTGGGCTCTGAGATCGTATTTAGGCAAGTTCAAATCCCAGTCAAAACTAGTACATTCACCTTTAGCTGCCTCGGGCAGATGGGGCTCGTTAAATCGGGAGAGCAGCTCATTTAGATGAAGGGTAATACTGAATGTAAAAAACTCGGGAAAGAGCAGGTAAAAATGGCCTTGTGCCAAACTTATGTTGGTGCTCACCAAGTAAATATAATATCAAAAGTAAAATGAAATACTTTCTTTAATCTGAGGATAGACTCAAGATGCTCAGTCATCTTGATCATCTTTGTGACAGATGAAATTGAATGATCATCTTTGTGACAGATGAAATTGAATGACCAAAAAAAACTATTCACTTTGTTCAAAATATTAATTTTCTTCATGATCCTAATAAATGTATTTGATCACTCTTAAAAGGCTCAAGTAATAGTTTTATCAAAGCAATCTGAAAGGTGAATTCAAGTAAAGACCCAACCAGATATTATTCCAGTCTTTTGGATATCAAGAGTCTCTCCCCATTGCTTGTGTTGGAAATCCAAAACAAGAATCTAATTTTTCTATTTTTTAACCTTTTTCCTTCTTTCTTCAGTGATCCTGTGAATATCTGACAGATAGTATTGAGATCAACATTTAGATCAAACATGTTCAATGAAAAAGAAGAGAATGCATATGACCCTACAATACATCTGCCAACCAATGATCATATCTGGTCAATCGTATTGTAACTAGAAGTCTATTGGCATTTACTTGAAAGAATTCATTTCATTAAACCTGAGGTAATATTTTTAATGAGGAAATTTATACTGATGTGAGGTAAAAGTTGGTTGGGCAGTTTTAATTTAGCTTCTGGGGGATTTTTAAAATTTATAAATAGTTTCTAAAAGATAAAAATGTTAAATTGATCTGTGGTATTTGGGTTGAATAACATCAGTTAAGATGGCTTTCCAGGTGATCTAATTAATTCCAGATGAATCTGTTAAAAAGGAATTTGTGGTTTATTGCTTGATTTTATATATATATATATATAATTATTCTAAGTGATAAGGTTGCTTAAAATTGTAGTTAGAGTGCTCAATATCAGTGAGAGAGCATGTATATTAGTTAATTGTAGACATGGAGTCAACAGGAGTCCACAACTGCCAGTTTCTCGCTTATGCATTCATCAGCCTGACGAACGCATAAGCAAAAAACTGGCAGTTGCCGACTCCCGCTGACTCCATGTCTACAATAAACTTACAACAAATATTTGAGCCCTGATATTTTAAAATGTTGCTCAAAAGTTAATATAAAATATTGTTTGACCAGGTAATGTGTAATATTACACTGATTCCAAAATTTTCCTCAAGAATAAATGGCTGATAACCTAAATAAAGAAGGTCCTATCATATGACAGGAAGGTCTCCTTTCCTTCATATCTGACATTGGTGGTAGAAAGAAAAAAATAGACAAATGAAAAGATATAGAATAAAAGGAATGAAAAAGATAGAAATGAATTCTTTTAATGAAAGTATTAACAAGATACCATTATCTTCAACTAAATAAAAAGCCCTAGAATAGGATTATCAATAATGATAATTTATTTTCAACTATCATAGGCAAAAATATATTTACCATCTGTTACAGAAAGGATCAATAGTTATGGCTTTATTTCGAAGGTGTGAATATTTCAGTAATAAAATTAAAAAGGAGCAAAGCTTAAAATAATCTCTAGAGTAGATTTTTTTAACATCCAGATTTTTTTTAATCAATATTGACAAAAATACTGCTTATTAAACTCAATTTTTTTTTTATCAGCTCAAGATCTCAAAGTAATAATCAGGAATAATTAGTTCTGAATACTTTTATTCATTATGTTGATAATGTAAATTTTTTAAAATATTCTTGAAAAATTTGAATTTGGAGAATTTTGCTTGATTGAGGTTAATACTTACACATTGCAATTCTGATAATATAACAGTGAAAGAGTTCAACCCTGTGACATAGAATGTAATCATCATCATCGGTAGTCACTCATAGTCGAGTATGACTATCCTCCTTTCGAGAGAACGTCTGTGCGTAATGTCTTTTAATGTGGAAAACTGATTCACTTGCAGTCACCACACGGACGCTTGGCAAAGGATGGCCATGTTCCAATGGCATGGATTACCACAACAACTGGAGGCCATTTTCTGTTGCAGCCTTCACCGCCTTCAGTGCTGTTGTGTCATTGTAGACATCATCCGCCACATCCGTCGTTGAGGTCTTGCACTATTTAACCCATAGCTGGGGGGGGAAGATATGGCTTCATACCTTTCCCAAGGGCATTAGTCGACATGTTAAAGTAGACAGAACAACTTGGATTCAAAACCCGTGTAGTACAGTTCCGAGGTCCAATTGTCTATCCATTGAGCTACGTCGACTGCCCACATAGTATCTAATAATGTGATAATAATGTCAATTTTGGAGGTGGGCGGTTTTGTTTTACCCCAGATATTGGTGGCACTTAAAGTTCAACAGATTGACAGCTAAATACAAGTAAAAATGAGAAGAAACAAAGGGAAAAAGTAACTCTTTTTCCCCCCCCCCAAATGCCTATTAGGATAAACAAGCAATTGACATTAAATAATTATAGTTTTCTCTCTTGAATGAAACCAGCTGAGAACAAAGAACAGATTTGCTTAATGCAACTGGAATTGATAAAGAGGCTATAAAAAGAAAACAAACAGTTCAACTAAGAAGGATTCAACCTTTATATATAGATATTTTATTGTGGATATTATAACATTACCAATGAGAAACTAACACTATATTAAAATAGTAGTCAAGGTCATTAACAAGTATATATATATATTATTACTATTATTATAATTGATATATTATTATTACTATTATTATAGTTAATATATATATTATTATTACTATCATTACAGTTAATATATATATTATTATTACTATTATTATTATAGTTAATGAATTAGTAATGCTGAAAATCCAGACACTACAACATCTTTTTACTATGTATTCAGAAAGTCATTGTGTACCTTTCATTTTCTTTTTGCAAATTCTAAAGCTTTTATAGGTTGTTGCTTTTCCATAATTTAAGAGAATCAATATTTTTTTCAACAAATTGATTTTTAGAAAATAATTTGTTATTAAAATTTAGAACACTGAATACTGTTCTTGTTTCAAAATTATCGACGCATAAGTGAACGCAGTGGAACTGAAGAGAGCCTCATCATTCATAAATGGCTTTAAAATTTAATAATATTTAAATGAATAATTAACCCTCATCTTATTTTTAAGAAAACCCCAAATTTATTCATTGAGCTCTCTACAGTACTAAACAGAACAAATTTAGTAGAAATTTTCTAAAAACAACAAAAGATTCATAATTCCAACTCAACAAGCATGTGATGATTATTACGTAACAATGAACAGAATATTGGTATCAAAAGATCAAGCAATTAATTTATCATTCTGAGGATCAAGGATTTCTAATTGGTCTTTTAGGAATTGGCAAATCTTATTTTGCAACAAATGATTTTGTTTGTTTTGTGTTTAACGGCATATCAACCTTTTTAGGTCATTTTAATGCTGGGAACAATTATGATAAACTTTATTTTCATAGCCTAAAAGTTTTTCTTTTAATAAACAAGTTGCACTATTTAATCTATTGAGGGGGGGATGGGTATTCATACCTTTCCCTACGGTATTAGTTGACATGTCAACGTAGACAGAACAACTTAGATTTGAACGTGCGTACTACGGTTTTGAAGTCGGATTGTCTATATACTGGGACACGTCGACCACCCCACAAAATTTATTCGTGAATTAAAGTTATTAAATCTAGCGAGATTGTTCTTAGTAAAATGGGCAAGACTTTACAAAGATAAATCCAGTGGTAAATTTATCCAAATGAACAGCGATATAATAATCTGATAATAGCAACAAGTAAATCCAATTTGCAGCAGTAATAATGTCCTAGCGGAGAGGTTGTTTAAATTCATTGTTATATAGACAAGATTGTCTTCATTCTGCTTTCTGATTGGTCGGGTTTAATTTACCCTATGTATTTAATGGAATCAGCTAATGTCTGCGTTCATTCTGTACAGCATAGTCATTAGACAAAATAATTAGAGTTGTCTTAAGAGGATTATAAAAGAAGGATATTAATATTAACTGGAATATTTGAATTAAAATATCAAAAAAATAAAATAAATACAAAATAATAATAATAAAACAAAAAAGTAATAATTATTAAAGGAACATAAAATAATCTCTTCAGCATTAAGTAACTAGAGAGGGTTGATATGCTGGTAAAATAAACCATCCAATCAAATCAAGTTATATGAATATGCTGGGTGGGCACAATAATAGGTCTTTTAGCAAAATACTAAGTTGACTAAATTTTATGCAACACATTCAAATCACTCTAAGGAAGTCTCAGGAACTCAACACTTTAAAATCCTATCAGCATTATTAGTAGAGTATTAAATAAGCAGAAAAATAGATTGGAAAGAAAAAATAAGACAAAATTCAGCAAAAAACAAGGAGAGAAAAGAATAAATTTCCTTCAAAGATGCATCATGAAAATTATATATATTATTATTTTATATATTATTATCCTAGAAAAGACATTAAATTGCATCAACACGATGGATAGGACATTGAATTATAGCTTTTTTTTTAGCACACTATTAGTATTAAATGACTTGCTGAGTATGGTACACTTTAAAACATTAAATTTTCTTATATGAAAGATGAGAAAAACAAACAAATTGTATTTATTAAAAATTCAAAAAAACACTTACCAGATATAGAATTATCATCTATAACCCTGTCTGGTTCCTCATGGCCATCACCCTGTTCCCGTTCTGCTAAAAGTTGAGCTACTTCTTGGGCCTCCTCGTCGCTTAATATACAGCCAGGAGAACTAAAATAATAATAATAATGATGAATAAAGAAAAGTCTTTAAAAAATTAATATATGATGTGAATAATAGATAAATGTTTTATATTCTGTTTTACCAAAAGAAAAATGGACAATCAAAAGAAAACAAAAACTGAAAATTTAAAAAAAATATTAATGGCCAGCGATGGTGGAGCATTGGTAAAAAGCTCGGCTCTGGAATCGTATTATGCGAGTTCAAATCCCAGTAAAAACACTTTCACTTTAGCAGCCTTGGGCAGATGGGGCTCATTAACTCGGGAGAGCAGCTTATCTAGATGAAGGATAACACTGAATGTAAAAAGCCCAGGTAAGAACACGTAAAAATGGACTGGTGCCAAACTTGGGTTGGTGCTCACCAAGTAAATATAATATATATATTTTAAAATATTGACAAAAAGCATAAAAATTATTTGCGCAAAAAACAAAAGAATATACTTTTAGAAGAAAAAAAAAAAAAATTAAGGTTCCTCTTTAGTGCGGGGAGGGGAGCATGCACGAATAAAAGAAAAATTAAAACTTTATCTAATTTTAGATGTAGAATTTTATCTTAATTTTTGAAATCCCAATAATTATAAATCATTTCTAAAATTAAAAAATATTTAAAAAAAAAAAAAAAAGGAATATCTACAGAGTTTGTCAATCTACCTTTTTTGCTCATGGATTAATTTCCCTTGGTGAAACAAAATTCAATAATTACATTCCATTTTTTTAAACATCCAAAGTGCCAAAGGGATATGCAATATTTACCATAAAAATTAGTAAAAAAAACAAAAAATATAGACATAAGTTATGCCACCATTATAACATTTTGGTTATTATTAACCTTCATCAGAGCATGTATTTATTTCATTGTAACCACAAGGTGGCTATGATAAATAGTAGATATATATTGGTTTATACATGTTTGAAAAAAATAAATAAAGAAATAAAAGAGAAAATTAAAAAGAAATAAAAAATATAAAAATTTGTCTATTGTCAGTTAAATATATTTTCTTATAATGTTTTAAAGTATAACACACTCAGGGAGTCATTTAAAACTTCTAAGTGGTAGAAAAAGCCGATACTTTGTGTTGCAATTCAATGTTTATAAATTTGTTAAATATTTTTTTTATATTAATTTTCTTTTTCAAGCATGTTTAAACCCAATATCATTTACTGACCATCATAAACATCTTGTGGATACAGTGAATTAAACACATGTCATAACAAAGGTTAATAATAACCAAAATCGGTAGCATAACATGTCCATATTTCTTGTTTTTTCCTAATTAATTTTTATTATATATCATGACAATTTTTTTAATAATTTTTTTCTAAAGTTGAGTATGTGGGCCCATACCATATTTGTTAAAACTAAATTTTTGGCAAAAAAAACAAAACAACAATAGCCTAAAGTGAAAGTACAGGTTTCTCTGGATCATTTAGCAAAGTTTTAAATAATTAAAAAGCTGTTGTTTTTTTTTTGTTTTTTTTATTTAAAGACTTAACACAGAAAATTTCTGGTTTAGTTTGGTTGTGCTAAACAACATATGAATCATTTGTATTTATCAAAGGTCATATAGGTTTTAAGGGGAGATTTTATCTATATTTATTTTAATTTGGGTTGTGGGAATTTTGGTTTGACAAGTATGTTAGAATATTTCTGATTTTGATCAACTTCAAATATTGGTTAAGAAATATGAATTCCTTAAATTTCAGTTTTCCACAGAGGATTTTAAGAATTATTAGAAGAGACCTTAAGATTCAGATCTGAATTTTGAGTTCAAACTTAATTTATGGATTAAAATTATTATAGTGGACCCTGCTATAAGCAACCAACATCATCAGTGACCCCTTATTATTAATGATTAACAAAGGGGTCATGCAGGAGCCTATATTGGGTGACCATTTGGGGTGACAAGTGATAAGAATGAAATTCCAAAATTTGCAGTGGGCAAATCTGTGATGAAATAGTGAGAGTTTCCGACTGAAATATTCAGCGGTCGGATTCCGATCCTGACTGAAGGGAGACCTATAAGCATAATCTGTACTGACAAAACTAGTCTATAAATAGCTTACGATTCGTCTGTATGTGTGTGTGTGTGTGTGTGTCTAAGAAAGTATATTTAATACATCTCTTAACTCTCATCTCAATTCTTATCTTTATTGCTACTTTCACAAGGCTTTGGTTGATGTGTCCTTCGGCTTCTTTTCAAGTTTTACTCAAATTCAAAAACCTAAATGTCAAACTTATGAGACATCTTGGGATTTCAAAACTTCTGACACATAGCATAGCAGTTCTAAACTGAGAAGAGTTCAATCCTAACAGAGGGGAAAACCACTAAATAAACTGACATTTACCAAAGGTGGACATTCTAACCCCATGCATCAAATATTGGGTTTGGTTTACAGTCATATCAGGACTCTGGTCAAATTTAATTTTAACTGACCTTGAACAACTTATATTTACTAGTCGAGTAGAAAAGTTACAAGCTAAACCCCTGAAATGTTCTTTTACTATTATGAATAAACCAATAATTCAAAACTTACTTCTAGTTTAAGAATGTACAATCCATTTCACTTTATAAAACTTATTTACCCGCATAAAAATTTGTTGAGTTTCTTTTAACTTTTTTTTTTTTTTTAAACAGCTTTGTTGAAAAAATAGAGTATATTGCTCTATTTTATATTCTATTAAATTTTGTTTAAATTATTTGACTTGGCTTGCTTAGAAAAAATATTAAAAAGTCATTTTTCACTCAGTAATTGGAAGATTGTTGGTGAAAAATTCAGTCACCCAAAAGATAAGCGTTTTACTATTTTTAGTTACCATTTAAAAAAAAACAAAAAACTCTCACATATGCGAGTGCTTCACTTGCAGCATTGAGCCCGGCATAAGACTTCCAAGATTGATTAATACCTGATGATGCCAGGATCTCTTATTGGACAAACATTGTTAAATTAATAAGAATAGAAAAACAATAGTTCAAACATTAATAATAATGATAATAAAAACTCATCTTAAAAATTTAAACAGATAATATTTTTAGCTGTAAAAATGATTATTTTAAAACCAAAAAGTAGCCTACATATTCTAATTTGTCATGAAAAGTATAAAGATAATATATCTTTACATTTTCAGAGTTTGGGAACAGTGATAAAGGATAAAAACTTAAGTTAATCATAGAAATAAACATATACTATGAATATTGATTCTTCTTTCAATACAGTAACACACAGTTTATTATATTTTTCATGAGAAATAGGACAGAGATTTTCTCAGTTTCCGAAAACTTCACAACACAATGAATGTAATAATAAAGGGGAAAGAAAGAAAATCTTCAATAGCCTTAAATGCAATGAGGTTAATCCAGAAAAAAAAACTTTTTTTTTTCTTTTGAATTTATTGGAAAACAAAATAAAAAAAATAACAACATTTTCTTGGCAAAAATTCAATGAAAGAAATTCCACAAGTTAAATATTTTCATATAACTGAACTAATTTAATCATTTTTTTTGTCTATGCTTAAGAATTATTGATTGAGCATTTAATTTACTAAAATTCCCTAATACTCTTTTTCCTATTAACAAATGATGTTAGCATCACATCTAATTGAATTTTTCTTTAAGCTTTCTGGATAGGAACAAATCAATTATCAATCATTAAATTTTCTAATTTTCACCATTGTTTTTGTCCTGTTTGTAGGTGGTGTTAGTATTGCTTCTGTTATTTAAGATTTCTAAATAGGGAAGAATTATTAATTAAGGATTAAATTAGTTGATTTTATTTGCCAGTTAATTGGCTGCCCTAGCATTGTTTCTATTTCACTGTTTTCCACTGGACAGATTTTAAAGTAAAAGCGCATATTTTCCTAAAGTTGTTTGCTTATACAAAACATAAAAACCTAAACAGTCTATGGATCTTTTTTTTAAAAAAAAGATTTTTGGGTTTATTATCAGCTAGGAAAAAAAAATAAAGTTATTCTCCAGCATATAATTTCTATTATCTTAGCTGATAGCTAAACAAGATGAACATCTAAAATACAAAATCTGTGGATTTAACTAAACTTCAAAAGTATAGTGGAACTAAAGGAGTGAATCAAAGGCACTTTTACAAAGATTAGGCTTGAAGTACATCAAACAATCATTTAGAGGTTGATCAAGAATGATTAGGTCACGTCAAAGTGTTCAACTAAGTTACAAGTTTTGCTAAATCTCCTCAAACTTTGATCCATTAGTTGTTTTATTTGACCAGCATATCATCAATTCTTTTGGGTTAATTTATGCTGAAGAGGTAATTTGTTTTTTGTTTTTTATTGACTGCTTGTTTTGTTTTTTTTTTTTTTAATTTTTTGTCATACTTATAGTAGGAATGTTGCAATTCGATAGGTGTAAGTTATATCCTATGTATTTTTTTTTTTCAATTATATTTTGTTATATGCACTCATTTCTGGAGAGTTTTGGATTAATTCTAACAGTTGTATTAACATTATAGTAAAGATTTTATATATAAAATCTGTTGAGAGGGAAAAAAATTATAGAAGTTTTGAATCTGGAATGATTTTGTAAATGAAATTTTATAATTTTGTTAATTACAAGAGCAACTAGAAGGTTTCAAGCTGTTTTATTTTCTTTTTAAAGATAAGGTATCATAATTGGCTGCAAGTAAGCTTAGATAAGAGATAATTCTTTGGGTACCACTATTCCTGAATGGATGGTATATTATTTAAAATATTCAGATTATTGTCCTTTGTTTCAAATAGTCACCCTATAGCAACAAAATACTTTGAAGCTATTCATATTATACACCTTTTTATGTATAATACAAAAAACGAGCAAGGTTTTCTGCATGTCTAATTAAACCATAAAATCCCTAAATAAAAATATTTAACCCTATTGACCTTAAGGGGACGATATATCGGCCTTGAAGACGTAAGGCAAAAGAAGACACACCAAAATCTTTACCCTAATCTGTTCCTCCGATATAACAACTCTGAGTGACTACTTGGAAATTTTGATAAGTTAGGGTCGAAAGGGTTAGAATCAAATATCTAGACATTCTATTGTTTATGAGCACTTATTTGGTACCTCAGTAGCCAAAGTTTATTGGCTTATAAGAGGAAAGAACAACTGAGCCAATATTAATAAACTAAATCCAAGTGTCAAAAATTAAAAACAATCACAATAAAATTCTAGTTTTAAAAACTGAAAACTAAATATCAATAAGAATATACAGTGGACATTCCACTTTTTATGAGCTTTTATTTAGTATGTCACTTGCCAAGTTTGGTTACCTGGGGGTGAGGAACAGCTGTGTCAGGCAGACAGTATGTAAATTTATTGATTAATACTAGAAGCAAATTATTAATATAATTAAGGTCAGATAACAATTTAAACAAAAAAAATGTGTTTTAATAACTCTAAAGGACATTTAGAGTTAATTTTTATTTTTAATAGATAATTTGTACCATTCAAATATCTTATTGTTCATTTTCCTCTTCTCTGTTTCTTGGTATATCAATAAATTAGTAACATATCAGTTATCAGCCATTGAGTATCTAGATATGCCAGAGCTATATCTATCAAGATATTAACATAAAATCTTAGTATATATCAGTAGTCTATAGTATAAAGTAATTTAGAATGTGGTTCAAAAAAAGTAATTTCAAATGTAGTATTAGGACCTGGGAAACACTTTCTAATTTGTTTTGAGGTGGAAAAATTCAAACCACCAAAATTTGCATAGCACAATGATTTAGACCAGTGAGATTTGCATGGCGCAATGTGAAACCATTTCATGAATTATAATTTGAACTGAAATTTAGAAGTGCATTAATCGCTTTACAAATAATGTACAGTAGTGTTTTTGTACATAGGTTTCTTTAAGTACCTTAGTAGCAAGTCTACAGCGCCCAAGCAAAGAAAGTAAATAAAATAAATATTTAAAATCACAAGGTTACAACTAAAATATCTTTTTTTTTAATTTTCATTATTAATGGTTTGAGAAATTAAAAGAACGTATAAAAATCTAGAAATTGTGAACAAGTCCATTTATTTCAATAAGACAAAAAAAAAAGAAAATTTGAATTAAAAATATTCTAAAAATAAAAACAAACTGTACAACTATTTTTCAGACTTTTGTCCTCATTCTTATTATTGCCGAGAGAGATCACCTAAAGATGGTCAAACGGTTCATTGGCTGAAATGTTGTGAATATAAGGATGAAGACAACAGTACGAAAAATAGTTGTACCAATTATCAAGTCGTATCCAAAGGATTGCGAAAAAATAAAAACAGATTATCAAGAACCAAAAGAAATTTGAATCATTACTTGACTATAGACTATTGTCCTCATCTTGGTAGTTTTTGTCATTGTTTCACTAGGTTTTGGCCAACTCGCCATCCGGATGAAGCAGGACTTCGGATAGGAATGCCAAATCTTGTAATCGTATCCCCCAGTAATCACTGCGCTTGTATGACTTCAAAACTCAACTTTTCATTTAATCACCTGAAGATGACCAAAGGTGAAGTTGGACAAAACGTAGAGAAGTGAAAACAAAAACTACCAAGATGAGGACAAAAGTGTCCGTTAGAGTGAATACTCAAATTAAGAAGCCTTTTCCTAAAAAGAATTTGCAATAAAGACCCTAGTGGTTTGATATGGTTCCGATCCTGACTAGAGGAAGATGTTTGCATAGCGGTCCTGAAAAACTATAGATGCCAAAACAGGCCTGTAGAAAAATGGAAAA
>JAUZSX010111966.1:0-18016 GCA_034780655.1 Idiosepius hallami
TATATATATATATCTCAATCTTCTTCATTATATAAATTAATACCTTTTTCCTTCCTTTATTTTATTTCGTTTTTGTTAGATTAAAAATTCATTTAAATATAGTCAACTTATTTTGTGTTAAATGCACACACACACACACACATATGTATATCTTAAAAAAATATTTTGTTATTCTTTTTTGTAATACATAGTATAATGACCCTTTCTATCTACCTAGCTACATATGATAACATATAAATTAAAAGTGAAGCAATACAAAATCAATTTAGACTTATTTAAATCGATTTTCATTTGAATGTTATTTATTAATCTATTTGTCTAGTTTTAGATTTTATAGATTGCTTGCTCTTTAGATTGGCATTTCAAAAATTTTAACTGTGTAAATAAAAATGGAAGAGGAGATAGAATAGATTTACGCTAAGAACCCTCAACAGATAAGTAGCGTGATACATGTTAAAATCAATAAACTTCATAACAAAAACTCTCAAAACTGAAAAGATATTTAGAAATAGAATAGTCGATTTTGAAATAGAATTTAAAAAAAAAGAGAAACACTTTCAAATTATTTTAATAACCCTTTTTTTTTTTCTTAATCATTCTAGCTCTGCATTTCTTAATTGTTTCTTTTTTATGGTTTTAGAAAATTTATTTAACAACCCTTTGCTTTTCATGACAGAGGAAAATTACCACTAATATTTAAATGTTTTTTCTAGATATTTAAAAAAATAATGTTTTTTTGCATTTTGTATATGTTTAAATCAGTATTGTTTTTTTTTCACAAAAAATATTTTTTTAGTTGAATTTAAATTCAAAGCTTTATTCTTTCATCAATATTTAATAAATATTAGTATTTGTAAAATATCAAGAAATACAAATAATACTTTCCATTCAACTTTACAAAAAATTAATCAAAACTATTCAAAATTAAAAATACAATTTCATAACTGAAAAGGATTGTGACCAATCCACAATAAAAGTCAAATCTAATATACTATTATCAATGCATTTTACTAGTAAAACTCATTCCAAGATATCATGCTTATAACTAGAGCTGTGAAAATATGCTTTTATTATAAAATATTCTTGTCATTACTAGACTATTTTGCGTTTTACTATTTCTTTTTAATCTGAAGATATTAGTAGGGCTGTGATAATATGCTTTTATTAAAGATATTCATGTCACGGCCTTAATAAGGGATATAACAAGCATATTCTTTAAAAAGCATATTGTCATAGCCCTACGTATAAATGAAATCTAAATGTGGGTTAGATTTGTAGACCAACAGAGTGACTTATTTATTACTGACATCCTCTTTCAATATCTCCAGATCAAAAATATATCATTAGTTTATAATGGATTCATAATTAAAATCTAAATTCTCTTTTTAAATTTAGGTATTAACTTTATTATTGGGACTTTTGTCCTCATCTTAGTAGGTATTTACTAAGATGAGGACAAAAGTCCGAATAATAAAGTTAATACCTAAATTACGATGCCTCATCTCAAAAATGAAAATAAAAAACTATGATCTCTTTTTAAAGTTGAAACTTTATAGTTTTAAATCAAAACCAAAAAATAAAAACATGAATGAGTTTTAAAATAAAATGTTAATTTTTACTATAGCTAAAGAATACCAGAAGAGTTTTTCAATTTACAAACTATACTTCAGGCAGTTAGTTATCACAAGTAGGGTTATCATTATTATTATTATTATTATCATTATTGTTGTTTTTATGGACAATGACAACAGTCAACACTCATGCTGCAATCATGTGGCAAGGTAGAAAACATGCTGCATTGATGGTACACATACTACAAGAAAAAGGAGCGAGAAACTCACCGTTTTGGATCATGAACTTCCACAGAAAATTTCTTGTCTCGATAATAAAGATTTTCTAATTGTTTCCAATGGAATATCTAAAAGAAACGAAAAAAAAAAAAATTAGGCCCAACAAAAGACAATAGTAACATTAATCAAAACTTTTTTTTTCTTTTTGCTAAAGGCATTAAATGATCAATTTCTATCAAAGAACTTTAAGGGAGTTCTTTCATTGATAAAAAGATTTGGAAACACACGCAAAACTTTAGATTAAAGTTGTACTTAAACTTAGAATTTGTAAAAATCATTGTATTTTCTAAAATAGAATTTAACCCTTTCGACCCTAAGGGGCTGATATATCGGCCTTAGTAACAAAAAGCAAAAAAAAGATAACCTCAAATTTCGACCCTTATATAGTTCGTTAATAGCAAGGCTCTGAGTGTCTACTAGGTAATATTGCTAAGTCAGGACCCAAAGGTGGAGGTTGAAATATTTTTGTTAGTGTGTCTTCTTTTGCATTGAGGGCCAATATATCAGTTCTTTAGGGTTTAAAGGGTTAAAAACATGAAGATAAAAAGTACAAACTGATATTTAAAGAAGAAAAATTAAATGGTGGAACAAACAAAAAGAGAAAAATGAAGCAAAAAGAACAAATTATAAAGAAAGAAAGAAAGAAAGAAAAAAAAGAGAAAAAAATAGGAAGAACAAACTCCTAACCTTTCGAGGTGTCTGTTTGTCTGTTTTATCAAAGACAGAAATTCCTTTATGACTTATCCCCAACCACCATGGAATGTCTTTTTTGTCCTTCGAAAAAAAAATATAACAACAAATAATTTAATTTTTACATCATTTACATATCACAGACTGCTGGATAAATATTTCTTAGAAAAGTTTGCTCATGCGGCTAATAAAAAGGAGTGACTTCCAGTTCATGAATGCATAACTTATCATGAAAATGCAATTTGCAATCCCCAAAGAAGGTGGTGGTCATGGTGGTGCTGGCACTAGTGTTAAATATCTAATTTAAAAACATAATCTGTGACTTGCAAAACTTTTTTTTAATGAAGTGGATGCGGCTTGTATGTCTTTGTTTAATTTTTTTTTTTTAAATAGAGCGGGTGCGGCTTATATGCAGGTGCGCTTTATAGTCCAGAAAATACAGTAATCAATTTTGTTAGAAAAATAAAATAAGTAGTTAGCATATGGTAAAGGATTCCTTGATAATAGTTAGGAAATTAGTTGAAAGTACTTGGGAAACAAAATATTAATTAGGTAGCTTCTTTATATCATCAAGCATAATAAAAGGTTTGTTTATCTTATACAAAGAAATTACTTGAAGAAATGTTTAACCCTAATTATGCATTAATAATATTTATATATTTGAGTGTGTGGTAAATTTTTATATAAATATACAGGCATGTCTAGTTGGTTGTTTTTTGTAATTAAACCTAATTGCACATGTACAGCTGTTGGCACCTTTTATATACTCTCGCCATTTTGATGATATATTTTCAGGCATAGGAAGAATGCATTAACTTTCTTTCTTTTTTACTTTTTTGCAATTTGTGTTTTCTCCACATCTACAGATGTTTCATTCCAACCAGAGGCATATACCCGTATGCTGTTGAAAATGCGCTCAGAGTATCTTAAATGACAAAGAATAAGAAATGAAAAAAAAAAAAGAACTGCAAAAGAAAAAGAATTGGATGAAACAAAACAAAAGCTTTTATGAAGAGAAAATCAGATCATGATAACTTTGAAGCTTTGAAGGTTTTGCTGCTGCATTGTGTAATAACATGACCTATGTCAGTTTTGAGAAATGAAGTGGGGTCAGATGGGTACATGAGTATAATATGGACCCTAGCAGTTGAAGCAAAAATAGGAACCTGGTTCTGAATATCTAACTGTTTATACCTCTATAACCCCTTTAACAATGAATTGTATCAAGAAACAAATTATAAGACATGGCATGAAAAAAGAATGAGGCCATCTATAATTGTTGTGGTAAAACTATCCTCAAAATGGACTCAGCCAACATCTATGTAAATAGTGTCTATGTAGACATATTATGTCTACTTCTTATGAACTAAAAATATCTTCATGCTATACCTCTTTAAAAATAAATTGTATCAAGAACCAAATTATAACTCAATGCATGAAAAAAATTATAGTTGTGGTAAAACCATCCTCCAAATGGACTCAACCAATATTTATTTAAACCAAAATTCTAATGATCCAAAGCAGAACACAATTCCTGAGTTATACTATTCGCTTGGCTGAACAGTCTCTGTTTTCTAATACATGCTTAAACTAATTATATGTTTTCTTATTTATTTGTGGCTATCAAAGCCATAACAATTATTAACCAGAGATTTCTTATAGCTATACCCGTTTGAAAATGAATTGTTTTAAGAACTGAATTCTAAGAAAAAAATTTCTTACACTTATTTCATTATTTTCTTTTAATATGTTTTCCTTAAAGGTCTTTTAAAGACATTGCTTTGAATGAAGGCTATGCTTTCATTTTGTCAGATTCTTTTTTCATGTACATAATTCAATTCTCCTTTGAACAATTAGCATCTTCTAAAGTGGCAAACTCTTTACAATCACAATTCTCATTTTATTAGATGAACAACTTTTTTAGATGGTCAACTCTGACAATGACGAAGTGTACTCACTCTGCAACTTAGGTATTGGCCATGGGTTAGCATTTACCAGCTAAAAAAGGGTGGACGTAAACCCACACAAGTGACTGAAAATTAAGTTTCGATTGATAGGGATATGGTAAATGCTTTGCAATCTTTCTGCAGCACTCTTGAAATTGTAAGCTCTTTTTCTTACTTTTTGAGGACATGTCTAATTTAATTTATCCAGGATCAGCACATTCCAAAATATTATTGGAAATATATTTTATAATCGACTGTCATTAAATATTTGACAGTTTAGTAATTGCATTTTTTTTATACATGTACATATATTCGATTTTGTATGGTATTTACATAATTTTGCAAACTTCCATTTAAACTGTATAATTTCTATGCAAAATAAGGGTGCTTTTTGGACTGAACTTTAAAGCATTGTTTTTGGCACATTCGCCATCTTTGGCTGTGAAAACCAAATAAATTTCTACATTTAGCAAAAAATAAATATCTTCTCTCACCCAAGCCATCCTTATGAGGTGTCTGCGTTGGTTTTGGCATGCCCTTTACCGACAGCCAGTCGATTTCATCGATGAGGCCTTTGACCAGATCCTCTGCAGGGCTGGAAAAAGCATCATGGTGGACAGCTGAGAACTTGGCTCAAGATAGTGAAGTGGGATGCTGAATTGATTTTGGGTCATCCTCTCTACAATCTGCGTCACATTCATTGATGCAATGGCGTCAGATTTTCGGGCGGGACTGCCTCAGTTTGGGATGCAGCAAACTCAGTTGGTGGAGCTGACTAAACTGATCCATCGCGATAGACAAAGCAAAGACAAGAAAAAGACAAATGATTTCAATGATTATATTATATTATTATTCATTTATTATATGAGTTTTTATTATTACCTTTATTCTTTTTATTCTTACTTCTACTCTCATCTTCAAGTCTGTATACCTGAATAAATAAAAAAAAACAACATATTAATGAAAGCAATAACATTTTTAAAGGCTAATATTTGATTGATTATCTACAATACTAAATAAAAGTATTAAATGCGTAATTGTATCGAAAAGATATTTGTTGGATCATGGCCAAATTTTATAGGAGATTATATAAACAGACTTCCTACTTGGAGATAAAAACTACCATTGTTATATTAGCAGATAAGATGTTTTATTATGCAATGCAGACATTTACTAACATTCATAATTTAGTAGTCTGCCATTACTGGCATTGGTTGATACTTTGGTAGTCAGGTCATGTAATAAATATAAATGATTAACATATTTCAAAACAATAACTGTTTAGTATTCCCAAAATAGACCCTAGAAATAGTGAGGCTCCCTTATAAAGCAGGTTAAAAAAATTTCCATAATTGTTCAATATGTTGCCCTAATTTGGATGCATCGATACAGAACAAGAACTTTTAGAACTTATAAATACAATAAGTGTTCATTATTTGATTTGCATAGTTCAATAGACCCAAATTCTGTTTTGAGTTTGTCTTAACACATGACTTGATAAACCAATATGGCTGCACCTTATCCTGACTATGATTTTTTCCACTTTTGGTTATTATCAATATTGCATCAGAATATGTGCTTCCTAGAGATAGTGTTGGTACAATAAGGAATGGGTTTATATATACATAGTCAAGCACAAACCAAAGTTAGGTGCAAGGCCATTTTTACATGCTCATTATATCACTGGGCTTTTATAATCAGTTTTTCCTTTCGCCTAGATCAATTACTCTCCTAAGTTAATGAACTCCATCTCTCTGTGTCAGCTAAAGTTAAATGCTATAGTTTTGACTAGGATTTTAACTCCTGTAATACCAAAATGAATGATTTACTATTATTATAATTATAATAATTAATACTATTTAATCCATAATTTGATGGAATGCAGGGGATTTATTCCTCTCTCAAGGTTATTAGTCAAAATGTGAATGTAAATAAAACGACTGAGGCTCAAACTTGTGTATAACAATTCCAAAGTGTGACTTCCCGAAGTGGACATCTCCGCAATTGACTAAACAATTAATAACATTGATAAATCAACAAAATGAATGTCATATTTGAAGATCGTAGTTCCAGAATATACATTACTCTTTAATAGGATGCTACATGTACTAAGCTTTGGGATGCCTTGGTTATCCTTCAATTTGATTTGGAAATTAAATTGGAAGATGAAGAAGCGCACACACGAACACTCCTCAATAGCCAACTTCAAATTATTAATATGAAACACTTAAATTAGTGGAAACAAATTAAACATAGTGCATTACACTCATTTGGTAGAGGAAATATCATGATATATAACCGTTAGATGTAATGCCATTTCCTTTACCAAAGCAGTGCTATTCAGTCTGTTTCATTTCTATCTTCTCATTCAGATTATTAATCTATTTATTTGTTATTCAATACTTACTAGCAAAACTTGTCAAAAGTAAGTGTAAAAATATTTGAATAAATAATAGTAGTTTGTCTAAAAAAATGAATGTAGAAAATCTTAATATAGGAACTAAAAAGCCATTTAATAACTAGGAAACATTTATTAATCACCTGAACATAATAATAGCTTTATCAAAAAATATGTATTGTAGTTTTTGGAAAAGTTTTTGTTTAAAATCCATTTTTAAATGTATTAGTTGAAATAATTTAATGGAATTACAAATTAATGTAAAATGATGAACACACAAGTCTTTGTTTTTAAAAATCTTTTGGATGAGTTATAATAACTTTTATAACTGTTATTCAGACTATTGTTCACATCCTAATTAGTCTCTGTATCAGTATCTTTAAATAACAGTTATATATATATTTAAAAAAAAACAATATTTTTTTTAGATTGCTTATATCAATGATTGTGTAGATGATGATTTCTTTTATTAAATCAAGCATTATTTATCATATATTATCTCACTTCTTTCATGTAAACTTTGCTGTATTTATTAGATTTTGACCATTTATAGATTTACTCTTCTTTTTTGAGTGATTATCAAAGAATTGCATTTGGAGAAACTCTTAAATACAACTTTCATTTTAGGTTTGTCCTGGTACATTTTAAATGCACGTTCACAAATCCAAAGTATAAACACATGGAGAAAGATATTTTTTTTCTATTAATATTAAAATCCTCTCTATATCTCTTATAACTATAAAACTATAATATTTTTCACCTAGTTTGAATTAAACATTCGTTCTTATTTTGAATTCACAAAATTATCTGAGTTTAAGACCAAAATTTGAGCATTGGTAAAAGCTCGGACTCTGGAATCATAGTAAGTGAGTTCAAATCTCAGTCAAAACCATTGCATTTACCTTTAAAAAATGGCCTTATACTAAAATTTGGTTGGTGCTGCTTACCAAGTAAATATAACATCATGTAGTGATTGCTTTCCTTAATTTCTTTAATGTCATAAACTTTTATTAAGATCAAACTTAATTTAAAACCCTTTTTGCTCCTACAAAACTAGTTCTGGCTCAAACAAAAAACCAGTTAGCTAATCATCTTTTTCCTCATCTGTATTTTCAAAAACAATTACAAAAAGCTAATTTTTGTTTTGCCTTTAATTCCAATTCTAAAAAATTATTTAAAACACTTTTAAACGCTTCTTTCATGATTATAATAATAATAAAAAAAAAAAGCAGCATTGAAAATTGTTGAACTTATGAACGTCTGAGTTGGAGCATTGGTAAAAGTTTGGGCTCTGGAATCGTAGTACGCGATTTCAAATCCCAGTCAAAACCATTGCATTTACCTTAAAAAATAGCCTTGTGCCAAACTTGGTTTGTGCTGCTCACCAAGTAAATATATTATGAACTTCTGAGTAAGCTTCATAGATTTTACTGAGTTGAAGAATATACTATGATCTTAAATCAAGAGAAAGACTATTTGTTTTTTTTTAAATACATAACAAAACATTAAAAGACATAAAGAAAAAACATCTGGATCCATGCATTAAAATGTCACTTTAAAATGAGAAGCTTTATTGAAAAATTGAGTGTCTTTGGAAATGGTAAAGGAAATGCCACTAAGTCAGCCATTACATAAATTTAATAGGATTTATTCAAATTGCTGATTCAGAAGAAAATCCATAAATTGAATTGACAGTATTTTTCTTGATATGAATTTATCGTCTTTATTTATTTTTCTTTTTTTTTTTTTTTGGTAGAGAAAGTTTTGCTGAGATTTACACTTTTCACCTCGCAGACTATGTTAAAATGTCCATGTACAAGTGTGTCTCTGTTTGTCATTCTGTCTTTTTTCTTATTGTTGAGCTATTTAAAAGTTTTATAGTGATTTAAGACTATCTTCAAACATACATAAAACATATTTTAATAAAAAATGAAAACATAGAGTTCAAATTAATTAGGAATTGTAGTTTATTTATGGTTTCATATCTTAATATAGCATTGTATCATTTCAATCAAATTGAGTTGGGTTAAAATAGGCAATATAGATATCTTAATGTTATGCTATTTAAAAGTTTTATGGTGAATAAAAACTATCTTTAAATATACATAAACATATTTTAGTTTTTAAAAATACTATTAAATCAATTGGGAATAATAGTTTATTGGGGGTTTCATATTTCAATATAATATTGTATCATTTAAATTAAATTGAGTTGGGCTAGAATAGGCAATATAGATATCTTATTGTTATGCTATTTAAAAGTTTTAAAAGAATAAATACTATCTTTAAACATACATAAAACGTATTTTATTTTTTAAAAATACAGTTAATTCAATTGGGAATAATAGTTTATTTGTGGTTTTATATTTTAATATGTTGCCTAACAAACGTCTTATTGGATTTGGTGGAATTCAAAGAAATTCACAAAGAAAACATGACATTGTCTATTTCTTCTATGCTCATGCTGCTCATGAATTCAACTGTTAAAAATGTTTTTCTTTTTATTATCTAGGAAATTTTGAATATGCCGTTTTTTTGTTCATTAGTTGGGCCCAGTGGGTAAAGCTGCTGGTGGTGCTATGAGTGATAGTTCAGTCTTAGCCACCAAAATTATATTATCACCTCCGGTTGTTGGTTGAATAGGGCTGAGTAAAACACATGTGGTCACATATTGTATATAAAAAAATATAATATATCATTTCCATCAAATCAAATTGGGCTAAAATACCTCATATAAATATCTTAATCCAACATCATTCAGAACTTCTGTTTTCATTGAATGTTCCTTGGATTTTCAAATGATTCCTAATGTAAATGTCTGCCCCATTTTGGAACAAAGAGTCTGAACAATTGGAATACTTAAGATTAAAAAGTATTCCGCAATCTGATTTAACTATCAATCTATGTCCCTAGAAAATTTGAATGGCATAGCTTTAAAATGTTGGGTTGCATAGGGAACAAAAATCATATCACAGAAACAGACAGACTCACTAGAAGCCTTGTATTGTTATAAATTATGAAATCAATACCTCTCCCAAAAGGGGAGGTCCACTTGGCCCAGTGGGTTGACAGTGAAACTTTGGAACCATTAAACAAGAGTTTGAATCCTTGTATTTCCATTTACATTTATAATTGAACTAATACCCTTGGGAAAGGTATGGATCCTCATGGCTATAAATTAGATAGTGCACATTGTGTTATCAAAAAAAATTTGTGTGGACAAAAAAAAACATTTATAAAAAATGACTGCAAAATAATGTTTTTTAAAAAATGATTGTAGTATTATATGACCTAAAAAAGTTGACATGCTGTAAAAAAATATCAACCAACCTACCAACCTTTCCCAAAGGAGTCACTTCAAAAGTGTATGTAGCTTATCTGTGTGAGTTGATTGTATAATATCTTTACAACTGGGATGAGTAGAAGGATTCTGCTGTCTTCAAATGCAGTACAATATATTAAGAAAATATATTTATTAGGTTTTGGTGTGGGTTAAGAATAAAGAGTTTGACATGATCTTCTTAAAACTACTTTCAGTATGCACTATTTTATATCATATTTCACTTGCAGACAGGTATGCAACTACTTACTTTGAAGTGTTTAGTTGTTTCCTAATATACTTAGCTCTAAATTTTTATTTACTTAGAGTTCATCACATTCTCCAAGGTGATATTTTCTATTTCTCACTTTCTTACACACACATACATACACATACTTTATTACTTAATAAAGCTTTTTTAAACCTTACCAGACTTGTGGCCCTATTGCTGGACTTTGCAGAATTGTCAAAAAAATCTAAACGTTTTAGTATTTTTGCCTTTCATCCAATGCCAGTATTTAACCTTTGTGTGCCAGTCCACCCAAAAGGTGAAACCCTCCTTGATGCATAGGTAATTTCTGCAGTGGATGCACCAGAACCTTGTCTTCGCCTTCTTTGCAGAAGGTCAGGCTTGTGCTAAATTGAGGCTAAGCAGCTATTGGGTTGCTATTTTTAGCTCCCTGACAACACCAAAAACACATGGTTGAAAAAATACTGTTTTTGGAGTAATTCTGTATATAGCATTTTCGTAATTTACCTGTATATAGGTAACCCAATCTGGTAGAAAGGCCGCAAAGTGGAGCATCGGTAAAAGCTCGGACTATGGAATCGTATTACTTGAGTCCAAATCCCAGTCAAAATCATTGCATCTACCTTTAGCTACCTTGGGCAGATGGGGCTCGTTAACTTGAGAGAGTAGCTCATCTAGGTGAAAGACAACACTGATTTTAAAACCGACAAAAAGCCCTCCAGTTTGGGGGTTGAGCATAGGTTTAGCGACTCTTTCTCGTAAAACAAGTTTGCTACGGAAACAGCAAAAAATAAATTTGCATGCTCAACACACCACTAGGTGTAAAAGGTTTAAGAAGTCTGGCAGAATTAATTTAGATTGTATCTCACTGTTTCTGGAATAGTTTGTTATTAGATATATTATATAAAAAAATTAGTTTTTTATCATAAGGATCAATTTAAGTGATAATTAATTCTGCATTAATAATAATTAATAATAATAATAATAATAAAATTAATTAATAATAATAATAATAATTAATTAATAATAATAATAATAATAATAAAATTTATTTAATTTCTCTCTAAGAGAACAAAATGTTTATGTTTATGGAATCTTGTTTTCAGTACTGTGCTTAGCAACATTGTGTCCTTCCCGTAGAATGTGCCGTGCAACCCTGTCACCCACAAAATCCAATTTTCAATCCCCCAAATTAGTGTCTGAAGGTGTGGTTAAACCACTGGATAGATACACTCTTAGTCTTTGGTTAGACAGGCATCTATACCTTTTGGGAAGTTTAAATTCCCATGTGCACTAAATTATGTGTGTTAAGTAGTTGAGCCGGCTCAAACTACTGAGGTCAGTATGCTGAAACATATATTGCAAAAATCTCATTAGTAGTTAAAAAGTGAACATGACAGAACAAGCTGTGCTTAAACTGTATAAAGATTAAGCAATCTAACTTCACCAAGTCATTAAATATGTTTTATCTTCATGTTTGTCTTCACCATTTCATTGGTTAGAATGCATTTATGCACAGTTTGCTCTACTTGTACTTTGAATACTTATTTGATTGCCAAATATGATAAAAGGTTTAAGTATTATTTTTTTTTTCATAATGCTAATTTTAAACATTAATTGTAATGATGCTAAACAACATTCAACCATATTATTTCTATTATCCTATCTAATTATCTTATATTTTCTTACCTGTAATTAGAAAAAAGCAGGTGAGTTGTAGATAAATGTCAGCAGCAGGCAGAGATATCTATATAGTTTTGGGTGTAGCTATATGACCAGATGTTTGTCGTGTTCTTCAGCTTCCCTAACAGCCTTATCCCATAGATTCTTCATACCAAATACATTTAAGTAACTTGATTAAAGGGAGTGTAGGCATAAAAAAGTTACATAAGATTTGTTGAAATAAGCAAAAGCTGAATTGTTTATAAATATCACAGTATTCTTGTCTACTCTTATTGTGGATAGATAATAATTATATATATTTTCAAAAGAGTCTTGGTAATAGTTACATCATTCTGTTCTGTATATTGTCAATGTTTGTTTAATGTCTTTTCTGCAGATAAGAAACTTCAAGTAAAATCCAATTCTTCACAGGGTTGCCAGACAAGAAAAATCACAAATGACAAGCAAAAAAAGGCCAAAAAATATAAATAATAATAGAAAAAATGGCCAAAAAATATAAATAGTAATAGAAAAAAAGGCCAAATTATAATTTTCCTATTTATTTATACCAGTTGGAAAAATAATATATATATAAAAAAAATGAAAATAACTAAGTTATAAAGTTGACAGTAAGTATTAGAAAGTAATACCGTAAAATTTTTAAAAAGCCAAGTTTAAGGCCAAATGTAAAAAAAAGCCAAATTATAAATTTTGAGGCCAAACTGCTAAAAAAGAAAAGGCCAGATAATTTAAATTTTGCCTTAAAAGGCCAATATAGCAACCTTTATTCTTTACTATATAATACAGTATTTAATTGCAGAAATGAGAACCCTCGAGATTTAACCAAGTTTCACTATTTAATTTTTAGAAAATTAAAAGAAATAAATATTTTTAAATGTGTGTAATTTGGTATTCCATATTATTGTTGTTGTGTTTGCCGAGTGGTTAGCAATTAATAATGGAACAAACAATCAGGTGATAGGTAGATAGAGAGTTTATAGCAGAAAAAGTTAGTAATACAAAAGTAGTCAGTGATAGTGTAATCAACCAACATCGGGTTAGCCCGTCGCTGCCTTCTCGTCTGACTGTTTATATGCCCATTGGATGAGTCCATGGTTCGGTAATCGAAAGGGAGATAACTCCCATAACAATTGTCAACAGTATCAGAGCCAATTCTCCCTAGGAATTTGATTATACTCAAAAGATTTTTGCTTACAATATCAAGTAAATTTGGAAGAAAATAACAATGAAAAATAAAAATGTTGGTAGTATATTCTGTTTAATGGCATATCAACTCTTACTAAAATGAGTTAATATTGAATTAAAGTCATTGTAGAAAAATCAAATTGAAAGTATCACATCAACAACAATTTCATAGAAAAATACACATTAAAAACATGAAAAACTTAATAAAAAAAGGCGCTTCATAACAAAAACAAATCGTCTGTTAATTTAAAAAAAAATTAAATTTTAGAAAAATGATAGGTCAAAAAACAATATGAGCCAACAATCTGAGTCATCTGAAAAATATTAAAGGGTAATTCAGTTAAAAGGTAATGAGACAGAAAATAATAAAGATAAAGACAATAGTCTGAAAAACGTTTGTAAAATTTATCATTTGGCTCATCAACTTGAAAGTGAGACAAATAGTTTTGCTAAAACAATTTATGATCTTTTGCAAATAAACATCATCAAGTAGAATAGAATTATGGTTTAACCTCTCAAAGGTAAAATAGAACACTGATTAGAATTTGATCTCAATTCTAAAATCCTGTCTTCCACACCATTTGCCATTATACTATATATATCTATCTAATAGGTTATAGTGAAGGTTACTGATGTCTATTAAAATAGCATATAACAAATACTCCAGATGATCATAGACTGCAAATTCTTGCTTTAAACTTTTAACCTTACAAAAATGTCAATGTGATGCTTTATTTAATTCTATTACTGCTCAATTTTGTCATTGAATTTCAAAATCAATAGAACAAATCTGGTGCATTAGATTAAAGAAAATCATTTGTTTCATTTTAAGCAAGATTGAATCTAGTGATCAGGGGTGGATTGAGCCATCAATCAATCAGACCTGGTCCGAGGGCCGAATACAGCAAGGGCTCCACCAGGAGTCTTTTACTCGTGATCTTTATTGGCATATCTAAGGTCACTTACTGCTTTTTCACCCAATTTTTTAAAAATACATTTAAAAAAATTAAAACTGGTGATGACTAAAACTTTCCAATAAAAATGTTTTGTTATTATGTGAAGTTTTTATCTAGTATCAAACCTAAATACCATAGCTTGTACTTAATAGACAATGATAATGATAGGACTCTGACTGAGGCTCTCCTTTTCTTAAGGTGACTGAAAAACCATCAATAAAACTCAACTCTTAGCCATATTCACTGCATTCAAACCTGGAGGAGTCAAAACACAATCACCCACAAATGTCAGAAGCTTAATCACTTCACCTTAAGACCAGCCTGTCAATTTTAAAATATTGATTTAACTTTAAATTTTAAAAATTTTCTTTTGTATTTTTTATTTTTTAGATAAGGCTTCATAATCTGAGTATTAACTTTATTTGCAGAGTTTTGTCCTCATCTTGGTAATTTTTTATGATTAGGTGAACTTGGTCAAAAGATGAGGAAAACATCATAAAAACTACCAAGATGAGAACAAATGTCCACAAATAAGGTTAAATACTCAGACTAAATTTCTTATTTCAACACTAGTCTTTATCAACTAACAATATACATTATTGTTACACTTATATATTAGAAATTTATTGGTATTAGTCTTAACATGTGTTACACCATTTTAGAGAAACAAACCTCTTGTAATTTTAATTCCATCAGTTTCAAAAACAGCCCCAAAGGTCATTAAGAAAGGTAATTGAGATCCAGAATGTTTATTTTTTCTGGTGAAACTAGAGAGCCACAACATTTCAGTATTTGCATAAACTGCAATGAATTAACTTATGCAAGTATCTGAACCAAATCAACTCATGCTTTAAATTAGTCTGTTATTGCTATTACTACAGGGAAAAAAAATTACAAAAACATAATTTCAGGATTTTGATTTGTCTCAATGTGTCATTAACAGCAAATACATTGTTTTTGTAGAAAGAATTTAGAATGAAGAATGAGAAAAAACTTTTTCATCTCTTGAAAATTAATAAGGGAGGGTGACCATTTCTTCTTGCTTTGCACTATGTTGCCATTAGCTAACTTTACATGTATCTGACATTTCAACATTTTCTTGGCATGAACATCATGTGCCAATATTTTGCACTAGTCGTATACAATTCTTTAAAAATACTTCAATAGAAATAAAAGCCTAGAAGTCACCAATGACATAATAAAAACGTCTTTCAGCTGCTGCCTCTGTCATCAGCTCAAGATTTGATTGGCTTGATTTGATGTTTTAATACAATTAATGTAATTATAGAAGAAAAAAAATTATTTTTTGTTTGAATTTTTATCAGAAACAATAAATTTCCTTTAGGGGTTGGGTTTTATTTTTTTTAAATTAGCTGAATATCAACTATTATGGTTATTCAATTGTGGATCCATTTTTGTTTATATGCTTTTATTTCTTTTTGCATTTTTTTTTAACTAAAAAAAGTAAGGATAATAGAGCAAGGTTAGTGTGAAGATTGAGGAAATTCTTAACATTATGATGGATCTTGGTGCAAAAGTGAACAATGAGATAGTTACTTGTCAAACGTTTTAGACACATTTTACAAGACAAGATCTTGCTATGATTTGATTTTAAAAAAACTATAGAAACCATCAGAGCACATGATAGCACATGCTGCATGTAAGATTTCCCCGTTTCATGTAATGTTTTAATTGAATAACAAAACTGTTTTAGAAACGCGTTTTAATTTGAGTTTTCTTTGACTTAAGTTAATTCAACTTGTATTTTTTTCCTTTTACTTTGCTGACTAAACAGGACCTTACATTCTTAGATCGGTAGCATCATAGCCTGACATTACAATCTCTGCTATATAATCATTTAAATACACACACAAAGATACCATTCTCCTACCAACTGAACATAACTACTTCTATCATTTTTTTCTAACCTTTCAATCATTATTCTGTTTTCTTTAATCTTTTGAAATATAGATATTTTACACCTTCTTAGTCTTTACTATTTATTAGTAAACTTTTAAAAATTATATTATTTGTGTTCCATTTCTTTGTTTTGCTACCATATGCATTTTTGCTTGCATCCATTTCATCAATGACTGATAAATAAGACAGAGCTTTAGAATGACAATATTTAACTATGTCCATTTTTGCTGCTTAAACAAGTGCTGAACTAATGATTTCACTACTTCCTTCTAAAAGGGCACATATTTAACTTAAGGTAAAATCTTAATTGTTACCAAGTTTTCTGATATGCTTAGTCAAAAGTATCCTGTCTAAGATCACTAAAGATTAATCCTGAAGAAATCATTTCTGATGAATAAACTATTTTTTGCTTTTTAATTCCTTATTTCAATATCATATGATAAACTAGAAAATTATTTTACCTTTTTTTTTTGTTATTAAAATTCAGGGTTGATCCTAATTCCATTATTTTCTTTAATAACACTTTTTTACTCCTTTAGAGATTTTTTAGTATAAATGCTTATTTACATATCATTACCTGTAATGATAACCCTACTTTCCCTAAATCAAACTTTTATTTTGTAAATCTTGAATTTCTTTTAAACCCTGCCCTCTAAATTTTGCCAACATGTCTCCATGGCTTATGCTTCCTATAATATCTGGGTTTAATCTGCTTTTAGATTTTTAACCCCACTTCTCCAAATATGTTTTCAGTTAAAAAAAAACTTTCAGACCTCAATTAGATATTTTACCTCCCCACACTTGCTTTCAATATCTTTTGTTAATCAAAAACTAATCATTTGCCAATTTTATTTCAGTAGTTTTTTTGTTTTTTTTTGTTTGTTTTTTCATTATTTTGTGCTGACCAAAATTCACTTTTAGCTTCCACAAGATAAAATCTTATGAAATCTCTTGTTTTTATCTGCTTATTATACAAACAGTTTCATTTTCCTAGATGGTCTAATTATCTTAATTGATTAAAATGATATTTTAGCTCCCTCCTACATACAATTTTTTGTGCACAGCTCTAATTTTAAATACCTAGTATCAATAAAATAATTTTTTTTCTAGTTTTTTTTTTCTTTCTTTTTCAGTTTGTTTTATAGTATATTACCCCTTTCAGGGCTTTTTTGGGCTGTGAGGGTGGAGCATTGGTAAAAGCTTGGGCTCAGAAATCATATTACGCGAGTTCAAATACCAGTGAAAACCATTACATTCAACTTTAGCAGCTCCAGGTAGATGGGGCTCATTAACTTGGGAGAGCAACTCATCTAGGTGAAGGGTAACACTGAATACATAAGGCCCAGGTATATAGAGCACGTAAAAATGGCCTTGTGCCAAACTTGGGTTGGTGATCAACTAAGTAAATATAATATAAACATTTTCAGGTCATTTAATGCTGGGAATAATTTTTGTTAAATGTTCTTTTGCCCACACATAGTTTTAACTATAATACAATATGCACTATGTAATCCATAGATGGAGAGAATGTGGGGTGGTTCATAGTTTTTCCAAGTCTAAATGTGGACCACATTTTAAAAAAATAGTTGCATTGCTGTAAATAAAAATACTCTCTGACATATTTTTGTACTTTGCTCTGTGTTCAGATATAATTTTTATCATTTTTGTCTTTATAGGAAAAATAGAAAAACTTTTACTCTCATTTAATTCTGAATTATGCTTAATAAATACCAGTTTTAAGAGCAGCGACGGTGGAGCATTGGTAGAAGCTCGGGCTGTGAGATCATGTTACGCGAGTTCAAATCCCAGTCAAAACCAT
>JAUZSX010112293.1:0-18009 GCA_034780655.1 Idiosepius hallami
AAAAATGGCCTTGTGCCAAACTTGGGTTGGTGCTCACCAAGTAAATATAATATCCTCATCTAAGTGAAGGGTAACACTGAATTAAAAAAGCCCAGGTAAGAGCTCGTAAAAATGGCCTTGTGCCAAACTTGGGTTGGTGCTCACCAAGTAAATATAATATTCAGAGTAAAAGCTTTTACCACTGCTCTGGCCTCACTGGCCAAGATTTATAGCAAGAATTCAACCTAAACGGATATTTAACCAATAGAGTTGTTAAAAAGAAATTTTCATCGACTGTTTAATGTAAGTATTAAGTAACAAAGCACTTTTTCTTTCTCAGGTCAAGTTGCCTCATTACCTTGTTGTAAAAGAATGCTGATTCACCCAGACTTCTTTTAGAATCAATTTGACTACTTAAACTTAATTTTCTTCATCATTAGGTTGCAAATTTGATGTACTTAGGTAATTTCAAACAAGTCAGAATAGTAAAGTTTTATCACTAACATCCAAGATCTACTAAACAATTTTATCTCTTTACTGAAACTAATTCTTTGACTGCTCACTAATTCAAGTCTCATTGACTCTAAATTGCAGAAAATTGTATAGTGTTTTATTTTCTCAGGGTTCTATTTTTAAAAGAATTAACTTTATATGGAAATGAAATAGTCTGTCTTAATCAAAGGTTGAAAACTATGTTTGTATTCTGCTTATTAAACTAAAGAAATTAACTAAAAAAAAATTATGATTGTTTTTTTTTGTTTGTTTTTTTTATTTTTATTTTTTTTTTTTTTTGATTTGTAGAAATATTACTATTTTTGGGTTTGGTTTGCTTGGGTATAATGACCTGTAAACCTTTTCTGGTTATTTGAGATCTCATAGGTTTTAGAGAAAATTTTGTCTGTTTATTTATTCAATGTTATTTTTTGTGGTTGTGTGGGGTTATTTGGTTTGTTAAGCTGATTGTTTTTTTTTTTTTGTTTTTCGAAATCCTTGAGATGAGGTATGATAAATATTTTTTGTAGAATTTTTCTGACACGGACACGCACAGAGAACATAAACAAATATCCTAGCAACACAAACATTAAAAAAAAATAGTTTCATAAAAAATTTAAAAAACATGAACCCAATTCCATTCCCACCCGATGAAGACCGAAGGTTCACCCGGTCAAAACGTCGTAAATTAAAAAAATATAAAAATAAAGATGAGGACAATTGTCCGAAGAATTCTCCTGAAAAAAGTCAAGCCTACTTTCATTTCCTGGAAAAAAATTATTTACAACAAATTTTTTTTTCTTTTTCTCTTAATCTAGACATTCACTTGTGTAAAACTGTTAGAATTGGTTCATTCATTTTGAATTACACTTGTTTTTGTTTTCGGTTTCAGGTCAAACCGTCCATTTGCAAAAAGGTCCAATTTGCCATAAGACCCATTCGAATTTCAGGTCAAACCGTCCATTTGCAAAAAGGTCCAATTTACTATAAGACCCATTCGAATTTCAGGTCAAACCGTCCATTTGCAAAAAGGTCCAATTTGCCATGAGAGCCATTCGAATTTCAGGTCAAACCGTCCATTTGCAAAAAGGTCCAATTTGCCATGAGAGCCATTCGAATTTCGCCTATCAACAATAATGTCCAATTATGCAAAATTGTCCATTGGCGAAAAAGACCTTTTTTTTTAAATCAAATTATTAATTAATTAATTAGATAGATAGATGATTATTTAATTTCTCAGAAGGGTTAAGGAATTTATTTATTTGGGGAGCAATATTTCCATTTGGATGCATTTGTTTTTTCTGTGGAAAAATTGGACGATATTGTTAATGGACAAAATTAGAATGGACCAAATGGTATATTGGACCTTTTTGCAAATGGGCGTTTTGACTTACCACCTTGTTTTCTCTGATTTTCTTGCAGGTGGCATAATATCTCGGGGCATAACTGAAATTGTTGGGTCGAGTGCCAGTGGCAAAACCCAGTTCTGCCTGCAGCTCAGCCTCATGGCTCAGTTACCTGAAGAGAAAGGAGGTTTAGCTGGTGGTTAGTTCTTTTTTTTATTTATTTATTTAGAATTTCATATATTATTAAAGTGCTACAGGTGGCCCTCGGATTACAAACAAGTTCTGTTCCTACGCTTGCAACGCAACCCGAATTTCCGCGTAACTTGGAATTAACCCTTTAATACCCCATAAATATCTAAATAAATGTCCGATTCCACTTATACATACTATTAATTCAATGAAATAAATTGAAATAAAGAAAATAAGATTCTGAACAAAGATCAAAGTTTTTATAAAACAAAAAGCTTAAAAGAAAAATTGACTTTTTTATTGTTTTTATTATTATTATTATTATTATTATTATTATTATTAAAGTATCATGCAGAAAAGAAAGAATGGAACAAAAAACTGGTGAATTTTTACAATTAAGATAAAAGCTGATTTTAACATAATTTTTATCTCCAAAATTGGATGAAACAAAAAATTTATATCTAAAAAGTCTGTTTTTTCTTTAAAAGTGACAAAAATTCAAGCGTCAAATTGAAACTGACAAAGTCGAATTTCATTGTAACCCAAGGGCCATCTGTAAATGTTTTTCATAAAGAAGACAAAAACCATAATTTTTTTTTTTTTAAAGATTTATATTCTTTTATTATTATTCCAGAGAGAAAGCTCAAAAATACGCTCAATACATGCAGACTGCATTGTTGATGTCGTTGCCTGAAAACAATGGCAGTTCTAGCAATAAAGTTCTAGATGACAAGAAAGAAGACACAATGAGAACAGCTAAAAATGATTTGAATGTCAAAGGAAGTGAGAAACTGCTTGAGTTTACAATTAAAACTGAATAAAGTTTGCATTCTTTCCCTCCCTTCCTTCCTCTGTGTGATAACACTTTCAGTTTCCATCTTTTCTGGTTTTATATCATCTGTGATCACAGTGGTTAGTTCTATTTGTTCACTTTTATATTCTTATTTTATTATTATTATTATTATTATTAAAGTATCATGCACAAAAGAAAGAATGGAACAAAAAACTGGTGGATTTTTACAATTAAGATAAGGGCTGATTTTAACTTTATAACTTTAATTTATATCTAAAAGCAAATAAAACATTTGCAAGTGAAATCTAATTAATTATTAACAGATTTATAGGAAATAAAATGACTTCTCAAATACGAGTGAAAATAAATTTAATTCAATATTTTGCTTACTCTGCATAATTTTAATCTGATAAACTTGTGAAACTAGCAAAACTAAATTTGAATATCAATTTATTTTCATTTAATTTTACTATTTTCTCTTTAATATTATTTAAAATCATACTTTTTATATTTAAAATTGTATTGTAATTATAGAATTTTATACATAATTTTCATTTTAATGGAATTTTTGAGATCATTTTTTAGTAAAAAGATTTTTCTTTAATCAGCATTATTTATTAAAAATTATTTTTATAAAATTCAATTAATTCCCTTCTACAGTTTTATCCTCAATTATTTTCTTTTAGCAATATTTCTTAATCAGTGAATGATTATATTTAATAATGTTCAAGTTTATTAGAAGTACATTTTTTTTATTAGAAATATTTCAATTACTATAATTACTTATACAATATATGAATTTTACTCAAAATAAAATCAAAAATATTTTTGAATAAGAATGAAAATAAAACAAATTCAGTTTTCATTTTTTAATCTTCATTATAAATGTTTAAAAAGTTTTATGTCTCAAATTCCTACAATTTTTTATGAAATTTTATGGAAGTTATTTGAATTTTTTTGTGACTTTTTTAAAAGCCAATAAAAACATTTTTTGGTAATACATAATTTTAACACCCATGGGTGCCAATTATTAGTGATAGTTCAAACTGCATATGAACACCGACATGTGCGAAAATACACTAATACCCCTTTTTTTAACAGAATTAATTATTTATATAATGAAATAGATTATTTTGTTTTTATATTAAAGATAAATATAAAACTAGTTATTTTTTTATTATATTTCTAACTTAGTATTTAAAAAAAAAAAAGGATTATTATTGTTTTTGTGTAAATATATTTATTAATCCTTTTTTTTTTTTTTTTTTAATATTCTCTTTAAGTTGTTTTCCTTGATTGAAATTAAATCCTTGTTTGGCTAAAATAAATATTTATTTAGCTTATTTATTGACTCATACATTTTTTTTTCATTTTGAGAAAATATAAGACTATTTACATAAGATGTAATTGATTGAATATTATAACTGATTAGTTTTCTTCACTTTTGTTTTTATCAGACCCTAATCAAGGCTTACTCAGGTTTTTTTTTTTTCATTAATTATTATAATCCCCCATTTTGACCTCTATTTTTCTTTTTTTATACTCTTGACCTGTTGTCATAATCGGCTAAAGTAAAGGTGAGCCATTAAATCAACAAACTCTCATCAATCCTGCTATTAACATTATTATTTTTTATACATTTTATGGTATGACTTGTTTATTATTAAAATAAATGAATTAAAATAAATCTAAGCTAATGAATAAACTTGGTAAGTTTTCATTGATTATTTTTCTGACCACCGCAACTGAATATGTGCACTTTTATATTTACTAACTTCAATGACACTTATAGTTTTGTCATTCCATTTAGGAAAAAAGAAAAAAATTATTAAGTATTTTGTGAAAAAGTTCAAAACACGAGGAAGAAGAAATTAAGAAAGCTTTTAGGCAGCAATTTTTCATTTCTTTTTATAAATTAAATCAAGAAGAAAAACTAACAGATTTTTTTTTCTTTTTAACAAAAAAAATAGAAACAAATTTGATTGGTTTATTTTGTTCATTTTTTATTTTGTCTTTTTTTTTTTTTTTCACTTGTGATTTTTATCGTGAAATAAAGAATTTCTTTAATAAAAAAAGTTTTCTTTTGTATTTTTTATGAGTGACAATTTTTTTTGTTTTTACTCATACCTAAATGTGTGTGATTATTTATATGTGAGTGTGCGTGGTTGTTGTACCACCACAATTACCCTAAACAACATCCATGGCTAAAGAGCCCTCTGTCACCTTCTCCCCTTTTATTGAATAAGCGAAGATAGGGGATAAGACGACTGTACCCCATACTCGAACATGAGTGGGAGCTGAAAATAAGATCTATAATATGTATGTGTGTATATGTACTTATTGAAACGTACACCTGTAATATTAGGTTAAACTCCCAATAAATTTAATAATCTTAGAATTTTTCATAAGGCAAAATCCTTTCCACTTTTTCTTATTAACTGACTTATTAACTATTATCATCGTATCACACTGTAAGGTGCATGGTGTAACAATTGGTTTCCCTGAAAGAAGTTGTGGGGCCACCACGTACAGGTCTGTTACTTGCCATAGTCACACATCTAACTACTGATCATACTCAACGTTGCTTAACTTTGGTGAATCTTCCTAACTATAATTTATTTAGATTATAATTCTACCAATTTATATTAAGATTTCATTTCTCTAGAAAAAACAAAAAAACACTGACAACAAACTTAAGAAACCAAAAATCCCACAACCAAATAAACAATAAAAATATTAAATAATTTGGTATGTCTTTAAACCCCACCAAACCGAACTCAAGATTATATTTCTTGTACAATCTTTCAAAATCAAATTCTTTGGAATATGATTTTACAAATCGTATTCGTTTACAATATATTTCTACATTCATTAATTTTCTTTAATTATTTTCATATTTTTTGTTTTAGAAGAGTGCCATAAAAGTCGGATGTTGAATCATTCTTAAACAATTTTCATTTTATGAACAAGAAATGTAACGAAACGAATTTAAGTAAAATTATATTATGTTTGAATGATTGGCATAACAGAGGTTCTCGCTCAGCAGTTGTTTTCTTTGAAAAATCAAGAAAAGACTTTATATAACATTTTAATCGGCTGACAAACACATATCAGGATAAAGCCTAATTGAGAAGTTTAGATATTCAGGGATTAGGCCAGATTATTATTTTAATCTAATTACAATACTTAAAAGCTTCTTAGTCTTGTTTATAGATTAGACTAGTCTTTAAATGTGTTGGAAATCAATATTGATTTGCTTTTTTTTTTTTTTAATTAAATCGTATTTCTTGTTTGTAATGTTTTTTCATCTTAAAAGGTTCTAATTCTGTACTAGAATTACAAATCAAGGTATTTTCAGATAAATTGAGAATAATTGAAAACAAAGATTGAATTTATTGTTAAATAATATAAATATTAGAGCAATTTTTTTAAAGTTTGAAATGGGCGGTCGATGTGGCCTAGTGGATATGATGCAATCGGACTACGGAACTGTGGTAGGCTGGTTCGAATCCAAGTTTTTCAGTCTACATTGACATGTCGACTAATACCCTTGGGAAAGGTATGAATCCTAATCTTACCCCCAGCTATGGATTAAATAGTGCAACTTGTGTTATTTAAAAGAAATGTGTATAAAATAATGTTAATCATAAGTAATTGTTCTCGGCATTAAAATGACCTAAAAAGGTTGAAATACCATTAAACACAAAACAAAGTTTGAAATATTTACAATTCTTCAATTGTAAATATTTTCTGATGTCTTGGAAAATCTTTAATTTTCAAACAGACCTCAACATTTTCTTCCTCCTTAAACTTAGGTCCCTTTTTAAAGTCAAAACAAGTTAAACTCATTTTAATTCAATTATAGTTTTTTGTTTGAGATGAGGCTTCGTAATTTAGGAATTAACTTTATTATTCGGACTTTTGTCCTCATCTTAGTAAAAAAAACAACAAACACCTGCACCTCATCTGAAGACGGCCTGAGGGAGACTAGACCGAAACGTAGTGTACATAAAACCTAAGACGAGGACAAAAGTCTGAATAATAAAGTTAATTCCTCATTTTAATTCAATCAACTTTTATTTTTCAATTATTTAAAAGAATAATCAAAATACTTTCAACTTTTAAACAGGGTTGTTTTGTTGACTAAAAAGCCATGCAAAAATGTGACTCTGCTCACTAAGAATTTTAGAAAAATTATTGTTCCTCGTCTTCTTTTACATGTTTATTGAAATTAAAATGGTTCTTTGCTACAACCAAAACCTTAATAATTGTTTTGTTTTTTCCTACAATTTTTTTCATCCAATGAATATGACGAAGGGTTACGTGACAAAATCAATGCTGCCTGCATCAAAATTTTTGTAACAGAAAAATGCGGAAAATCTGGCTCTGAAATCGTGAAATAAATTTTAATTTGCAAATTATAAGCGACACACAGGGCAACAGGCAATTATTGAGCAATTTAAAGAAATTTCAATGAAATCAGTTAAATTTATTTTTGTTTTACAAAACTTGTTATTAATCAAAATAAAAACAATGAATTTTTATTTTACCTTCTTTTAAAAAGAAATGATTGTTTTATCTTTCAAAGATTAAATGGTCTTTCAAAATGCATTTTTTGTGTCTTTTTTCTTATTTGACTTTAAGTTTTCAAAACAAAAATCTAAACATTCCGCTACACCAGACGCTGGCTGGAATGGTTGATGAAATAGGAAATCAAAAGGAATCATTACTTGCTTTCAAATTTGGCATTCATTATATTTGGTTAGGAAACCTTACATACGCACAAGTTTAGTAAATATTTGTTTCTAATAACCAGATTTTAACTTGGCTATTTTTCCTGGCTTCTCAGGTGGTTATTGGGCAAAGTTGATCGTGCGTGCTCTACTCTGAATATTTGCTATGTTACTGCTGTCATAGTGCTATCAACTAATTCGCAATGTTTTGAATCTTGTAAAATTAAGATACTATAGCATTTGAGGAATTAGTATAGCTAGAATATATTTACTCGGTGAGCAACTCAAGTTTGGCACAAGGCCGTTTTTTACGTGCTCTTACCCAAGCTTTTTGCATTCGGTGTTACCCTTCACCCAGATGAGCTGCTCTCCGAAGTTAACGAGCCCCATCTGTCCGAGGCAACGAAAGGTGAATGCAATGGTATAGCTAGAATATGTATCTTGGTAAAATATTACTATATTCTTTCTATTAAATCTAACCTGTGTGTAGACAATAGCTTGCTGTCAATATATATGTGTTGTTAGTGTAAAGAAACCTTCAAAATGACATTGCATATCCCCACTCCCTTAGCCACGTTTCACTGACTGCCAAGTCAATTCATGGTCACTTACTACCAACAAGCTAATTTTATTTTAATAATTCTGCTTCAAAAATTAATTGTTTGGTTAAAAAAGGAAAAAAAAACCTCATTAGAAATACAAAAATTGACAAAAAAGATTAAAGCAAAACTGAACAAAATACAACAAAAATTTTATATAGAAATGTGCGTCTATTTCAGAGAGAAATAAGTGAATGAATAAGACAATATGGAGAAACATGAAATTGAAGAATAGCATTGAGATTAAAATATGCCAACACTTTTGTTTTAATATAGAAAAAAAAACTTGTATGGGAAAATATGTCAAAAATGAAATCAATAAATGTGTAGAAATATCAAGAAATTTGAAAGTTTTCAAAGCAAACAAGGATGTTTTTGGTCGATATTTTCGAACAAATGTTGAATGATTGAATCTAGCTTCATTTAAATCTTTAGATCCTGACTTTGCAAAATTACCAGTCAGTCAGACTTTTTTTTTTGTTAGAGCACCATATAAAGACCAAAATATCTACTGTCTTCCTTTGCCTTATGTTGCCAGGCTGATATATTGGTCCTTTTAAGGGTGAATAATGGGTTAAACATAAAAGAAACAAGACTTCGATAGGATTTCACGTTTTCTATTTAAAGAAATGCAAAAAAATTTAAGTATAACAAAAAATATAAAATATCCGTCAATCGCATTAATTTTCATTTTTCAAACTAAAATATTTAAATTTAATCAATAGTAAATAATAAATCACATCTTTTTTTTTATATCACCATCTTTTAAAGATGAAAAACTGTCTCGCCCTGAGGGTGACTAACCTTACTGATATTTCTGCACATTTATGGATTTAATTTTTAACAAAATGTCATTTATGGGTGTTACTGTTTTGGTGCACTGTTGATAAATGCCCGGATTTTGCAATCAAGATGCACGAGTTCAAGTCAAAGTAGTTCCGTTGTTACATTCACTTCCGGGCTCATAGTACTATGGATGGTCATTTAGACGAGGTGTGGAGCAAAAAATTTGACCATTGGATTGTTTTTATCATTACCAAAAATAAAATCCAACCATGCGGTGACATATTCCGTTTCACTAATTTTGCCTTCGTGTCCGCTCTCCATAATTTTGAAGACACACTGAACAGCCTCTTTGTTGTCGTATCCAAAACAGCTAAGACCTTTCTCAAACTCATCACAAGTGATGAATCCATCCTCGTTGAAATCAAAAATCTTAAAAAAAAGGGTCACCATTCTCTGAAGGCTTATTTTAGCCAATTCAGGGTCAAGGGTCATCAATTGACCCAAACCTTGAATATATTGTTCTTCGCTAATTTTTTCGCCATTTTTTATGCTTTCGGACAATTGTTTGACCACTGGCATTTCATCTCCAGAATGTTCTTCGTCTGTTTTTTGAAAGCCGTGCACTAACCATCTGTAAATCTCTTGGGTTCGATTTTCACTCAGGGCATATTGTGATGCAAAACGCTGAGCGATGAGTTCAAAGTCTTCTTTCGACATGTAGCCATCTCCGGTTGTGTCCATCATTTTAAACCAAATTCGAATCTTTTCCTGGACAAAATCAGTAAAGTTCATATCGGGTGGGGCTATTACTTCAGACATTTTCGTAAGTTAGAAAACAGCAGCACAAATTTTTTTTTTATGAACTGAAAATCGTTGTTTCTGTCAAACGACTGGTTGAAAATAAACATCAGCGGAAAAAACTCGTTGTTTAAATAAAGAGAAAATCCGATTTGATTGTTAAGAAGATTTTCTTTTCAATCAGATTAACTCTTTCGTAACTTCAGTTGATCTGAAAGATTTAAATAACCTTTGAAAATCTATATTTAACTGGAGGACCATCAATAATTAATGATAAGTATTTTATGCTATTTAACTTATTTTATTTATTCGCTTAATCATTTGTTTATTAAAATCTATTGAACAGTGGTAGATGATGATGGTGATGATGATGGTTATCATCATCACAATTATTTTAATCTTTTGAATCCCGACTTATTAAAAATACCGAGTAGTCACCCAGAGTCGTTAAGTTAGAGGAGCATATTAAAGCCAAAATAATGATGTGTCTTTTTGCTTTATGTTGTCAGGGCCGATATATTGGCCTCTTAGGGTCCAAAGGTTTAATATACACTAGCAGAACCCGTGGAAATTCCGTGGTAATTAAAACGTCAACCTCCAGATCAGCAAGAACCTGTAATATTTGTATATTTGTGGGTATAATTGACAAAAAAGTGGATACAAATCTTTGTATCCACTTCTAGCTTTGAGAGGAATCTTTTATTTTCTTCTTTTTACATTCTTTTGTATTGAGTGTCTGCTAGCAGCAGAACGCAAGCATGTTGCCTGCTTAAAGCCAGGAGAGGGACTGACCAATGTTTTAGGTCAAGCATGGGTCAGGAAGAGAGAGATAGTAGGAGAAGAAAGAAGGGGATAGATTTTGGGGTATCTTAGTTTTGGAAGGTATTTTTAGAGACAGAGAATAAAAGAAGTAATGTCTTTTTTGCATGGTAGTAGTATGACCTGAGGTTCTTTAGGTTCATTCCTACAGACCTGATTACATAACAATTAAAATGCGTTCACAACACCTTTCAATAGAAAAATTAGTAAAATTCGTTCAGAAGAAGATGAATTTAAAACAAACGTGGAAATTGCTGGAAATATTATGACAAGCAATAAAACTAATTTTCCATCTATCAAACATAAGTTTTATTTAGAGGATTTTCGAAAGAACAAAAATATTTTTAAAATTCTAATCCATAAAAATCTGGTATTAATTACAGTTTGCGATGATGATGATTTTTATTTATGACGCCGGACGGACGGATTTGGGACAAGCAAATTAATATCTAGATAATCAAAACAAACCAATTTAAAAACTAAGATTGGGATTGCAATGTTTTTGAAATAATCGAATTAATAAAGGAAGTCTTTGTTTTTTACAATTCGAGATTAAAACATATTGAAATCTTGGTAGAAATTTAATGATTTTCAAATAAATATTTCTTCGTACGTGTTGTTGTGCAGATTTTGAAAATGAAAAAAATGTTTGGTCTTGTTGCACGAGAACTGGTCATGGTCACCAAGTTCGGACTTGCAGGGTCGGGGATTGTTATGTAAGATTTGAAACAAGAGATGGAAATTTGAACCAAATCTCTTTACAAAAAGGGACTTGTTCATGAGAAGCTAAGCTCAGAAGCTAAGTTGTAGTTAAATCAGGAATAATCAAGTAACGTGGGTGAAAAAATCCGTTAATTAATGCCAATCGAAAATATTTCTGTTTTTAAGCAAATAAATTTGTAGGATTAAAAAAAAAAAATTTATTTAAAAAATTTTTAAATTAATTTAATTTTAATAGTTATCAATGAAATCTAGCCAATATGGCGGCATAACGACGCAGAATTGGACGATCACCAGTGAGTGCAACCTGCAACCACCACCAGAAGAACAAATCTGGGTTACGGAAAGAAGTTTGTCTATAAAATTTTGAAAATTATTTTAAATTTAAACATTTTTCTAATCTTTTCATTCCGTATTGAAATATTATATTTACTTGGTGGGTGAGTACCAACCCAAGTTTTGGCACAAGGAAATTTTTTCGGTTAATAATTTTGTTTTTTTATTTTTACAAAGTTCCTAAAATTTTGTTGAATAGAAAAAAAGTTATTGAATTATAAAGAAAATTGGATCTTTTCTAGACGACACCCGCCAAAAAAAACAAAAAAACGCCCGCCACCCAATTAAGTCCTCTTCAGACTGAACGTATGTAAAAGTGTGTTTTATTAACCCTAACCTTAATTCTAAACCCTAACCCTAACCCTAAACCCTAACCCCTAACCCTAAACCCTAAACCTTAACCCTAAGACACCTGAGACGAGAGCGAGTAGGTTCATTTTGGGGGTGACTCACTCAAAGTTAGTGAGTGTTATAGGAGTTACTTCCCCGTGACGGGAGGATATTTTTTAGAATTCCGATTTTTACATTCGCGGCGGGGCGGGGCAGATGTCTTCTAGAAAAGATCCAAAAAATTATTACATAAAACGTGTGCGCAAAAAAAAGTTATTAATTTTTACAATTTATTCGCTCTTTCAAGTTAAAGGGATTTAGAATTTTATAAGACTAGGGGGTGGGAGGGGTGGGCTGTGCTGTGCCGGATGACCGGATATGCATGCACATCTTTTCGCTTTTCTTTAAAAAAAAAAATGGTCTTCGTAAAAAAAACACCAAATGAAAATTAAAGGAAAACTTTGTTATTCGGCACTACAAGAAGAAGCACACCACACACCACCAATCACACCAACCACCTCTCGCCGCATACCGCGTGTAGCATGCAGCAGAGCACACCACACCACAGAGCAGCAGCACACTCACTCCAGTCAGTCCACCCAGTCCCAGTCCCAAAAGTCAACACACTATTAAGTAAAGTACCTATTGGCTATCAAAAAAGAGAGCCAAGATGATTATTAAACCTGTTTTATTTCTTTTATGAATTTAGCCGACGATTCTGTTTTCTCAATTTGTTTCTATTTCACACTGGGTGTGTAAAATGACTGACTAATGATAACAGTGTGTGTTTTTGTTTATCGCTTTACGAAGCAACAAACAAAACCAGACGATTTTTTTTTGTGATCAAAGGGAGATAACTCTGATCAATTATTATAATTAACTCTTTAATTTGAAAAGTACTTTTGTTGTAAAACATGGCAGACTACGAAATCGAATTAAAGAAACTTCGCCAAGAATTAAATTCTAAAGACGAAGAAATTCGGTTTTTAAAACAAAAACTCGAAGAAAAGGTAATAAAAAATGTTTTACTTAAGATTTTATTGGCATTTTCGTTATTATAAGATTTGATTCGTTTTACAACATGTGGCGACTGACAACAATCGGTGTAAAAAGCACAAGTATTCCTTCTAAAACATAGCACTCACACAAAATAATCTTAGGATAATTTCTCGTTGTAGGTTTTTACTTTCATGAGTAAATTTAAGTTTCTTTCAGATACAATTAAAGGAAATCAAAATTCATCAAGAATAGTAGAAATACCCAAAATTGTTATTAACAGAGATTTAGAAATAAGTACTTATTTCTCTTGTGTGACTATCGGCAAAAACAATCTTTTTTCCAGGAATTTAAATCCTGAATTTATTTTATAACAAATTTTGAATCCAAGCAAAAAACAGGGAGTCGTCTGGCTAAACAAATTCTTTTGGTACATTTAGTTATGGGTTTAATAGTTTATCAACAAAAAGGATAATAATCTTCTGAAAAAGAGTAGCCAAATTTTGTCCACTTGGCAAGTGAGATCATTTGGTTTGACAAACAACACTTTAGGCTTGTTGCTAACTTTCTGTTTTTCTATTCCTAGACACAAAGCATTTCCAAGATCAATTCCTGGTACACAGGATGTCGGACATCAATTCCAAAAGATCTCAACAAAACTAGATTTCTATTTATGTGAAATTTGCAACATAACTAAAAATGGAATTTTTAAAAAAACTAAGAGCGTAAAAAATAGAAACTAATTCAAATAATCAAATTCAACACTGAATTAACTGAAAAGATTTTTTCTTTTCTTTTCTCTGAAAAACGAAACAAAAAATGTATTAAATATAAGGTTTTGTAAAACTTTGTGATGGATGCGCTAGGGTTTTAATAGTCAGAGTTATAACTTCATTATCAAACCAATGCCTGTTAAAAGTTATATATATATATATATATATACACACATACACACAAGGTTTTGTAAGGCTGTATGATGCGTTAGTGGTAGTATGGTCCTTTTTGTGACATTAGTTTGATAATGGAGTTTGACTCTAAATTATTGTTGACTCGTACTACCACAAGTGCCTCATAGAGCATTATAAACCTTTTCTACTTATTAGTAGAAAAGGTTTTATAAGACTGTATCCTATGATCTTTCAAAAAAACTACATTTTGTTATTAAAACAAATAATGTTTTCAACCCAACCTGATTTTTTATTTGATCGATTTGTGGATTTTCCAGGAATTTCAAGATTTGCCAGAAATCCAAACGCAACATGAAGACAATCAAAATATAAAAAAGGATTCTTCCAACCATTTTAATAATCTCAGTAACGAATCTATCGCTCGTTTCAGTAGGCAAATCATTCTGCCTCAGATTGGAGTCAAAGGTAAGAATAATTAAATATTTATTTTATTCATTACTAAGCAAGGCTAACTAGCATTGCCCAAGTAAATTTTCACATTTGTTTAATCTTCGTTCGTTCAAATAACCCCGTGTTTCATTTGCATCTCTTGATTTATTTTACCTTACAATATTTAAACTATAAATTCCATTAAGATAATTTGAAGTTTTTGTAATTCACGGTTTCTTTTAATGAGTTGTCTCCCTTTAGAAAAAAACTTTGAGAACTGAATTTAAAAAAACTTTGAAAACTGAATTTAAAAGAAGCCTACTATCACATTTATCGATTTTAAAAAAATTTACCTCATAACTAGTGATGACTTTCGATTTGTAATAACAGTGAGAAATCTCAATAAAAACTATTTTTCAAATAGTGCCAAAAGACAAGTTCTCTCTCCCTTTCTTAACCAGTATCAATAATATACTATTCAATAAACATATTAAAATATATTAAAATAATATACAATAAACATATTAAAAAATTCAGCCAAAAACAAAACACAAATCTGTTTTAATGTTTTTAATGATTTCTCCTTTTTTTAAGAATTTCTTTTTTACAATTTAAAATTTTTTTGTTTAATTTGAACAAAAGGTCAAGAATCTCTTTCAAAAAGTCGAGTTTTGGTGATCGGTGCTGGAGGACTTGGTTGCCCTGTTTCAATTTATTTGGCTGCAGCAGGAATTGGTAAGTAAATATTTAATTCTTTTGTTATTCATAAAAAGGCTTTATTAATTGGGTAAAGTTCTGTTTGACCTAGGTTCTGCTCCACCCAACCTTTGATACATGGGGATACACTTTGGAATTTCCAGAGAAAAAAAAATTCCTGAGGTCAAATAGAATCAGAAGAGCAGAAAAAAAGACCCCCAAATTGTGGTTAGGAACTCATCTACCTTCCCATGATGGAACCTCTTTTATAACAACACACACTTTGTGGAAGGTTCATAGAAAAGACCTCTTTTATTTAGCAGAATCTTATAGTTGTTGTAGGGACACCTGGCATCCCCCGTAACGGAATTGCCTGGCATTATAAAACCAGAAGTAGAATTTTCTTTCTTGGAAGTTAGGAGGAAAAACTCAAAGAACCAGGTCGGCTCATCAGGATGTCTTTGACAGGTTCAGAAGGACAATTACCTTTGTCACTTATTTTCTATACCTTCCTGTTCAATACATGTTCTATGTTATTTATAGCTTAGCAAACCATAAAAATAGTTAAGTAAAATAATCTATGAATTAAGTTAGTTAAGTTGTAAATATGTAATATTATGGGGGTGGAGGTGGAACGGTGAGTGTCTTTTCGGTGGCCTTCGAGTCCGCTTGGGTGAGTCACGTGGGGGTCGAGATGTTGTGATGCCACTCGGGATATAAATAGAAAGGGCATGTAGAAGAGGGGGTCAGTCTGGAGTTTCGCCTAGGCAAATAAACGATGATCGTCAAAACTACTCCTGTCTCTGTCTTATTTGTATAAGTTGAGATTTCAGCACTCAGCAATGGAGGGGAGTCGGAAAAGGAGAAGACTCCAGAGGTAAACGACGGTGAACGGATCTTTTTATAAAGAAAACCTGTAAGTACCAAAAACTAACAATCACTTGCAGGCTTCTTATTCATTATACACCCCGGCCCGTTTTGAAGAAGATTCGAGCCTCAAAAAGCAAGGTTCCTAATTCTCCCGGCTATGTTACATCTTTATTATCAGAAATTGAATTATTTTTCACTGACTTCTGTTACTCCCTCTTTGTCCTTTTTTTTTTCTTACTCTGTTAACTTATCTAGAACTTTTAGTTGTCATGATTTGTATTTTAGATAGAACTACTAATGGATTTTATATATAGATCTTTATAGGTAAAAAATATCTTTAGATGCGGTTTTATACATCTATACCTTTGATAATATTTATTTACTTTGTGTGCAGTCACTATAGCTGTAGATAATAATTCAACACTAAAGAAGGTATGAATTCTCTCCCTTTTTAGTCTAAAGGTTTAAAAGAAAGAGAGTATTTATAAAACAAAAAATGTTTAACTGTTCAAGTTTCAAATGCAATAAAATAAAACAAATTTAATCACACTATCTTAAACCCTGTATTAGTTGGGTTTAATATTTGGCTGGATTTAAGACCTATATTCTAGAAGGCCATGCAAAACTAGAATCCTGTAATGGATTTAGAATTACCTATATCAAATGATGTACCCTAATGTATTTGGTGCTATTTATTACTAGGGCTGTTATAATATGCTTTTATTAAAGATTATCCTTTCACAGACTTGACTATTTCACAATTTTACCATTTCTTTTAATTCTTTACTTATTAGTAGGGAGGGCTGTGATAATATTTATTTATTATATTTTATTAAAGATTATTCTTGTCATTACTTGACTATTTTGGTATTTTACTATGTCTTTTAACTCTTTGCTTATTAGTAGGGCTGTGATAATATTAAATATTATTCTTGTAACAGACTTGACTATTTTGCAATTTTACCATTTCTTTTAATTTTTTTCTTATTAGTAAAGAATTAAAAGAAATGCTAAAAAGGCAAAACAATCAAGTCTGTAACAAAAATAATCTTTTATTAAAGCATACTATCACAGCCCTACTAAAGATATAGTTCCGCTCTATCTCGAATTTAACCTTTTCTTTTGATTCTTTACTTATTAGTACGTCTATGACAACATAATTTTATTAAAAGAATATTCTTGTTACAGCTTAAATACCTAAGGATGTGAGAAGCAAATTCTTTAATAAAAGAATATTGTCATAGACCTAATCATTACTGATGAATGAAATTTAAGCTGCACACTGTTCACTTTTTCCTATTTTAAAATTCTGATGCTTTCCTAAGTCATTAGTGATGTATAAAGTTTTCTTTAATATTCTGCCCTTCATCATTAAAAGCTGCCCATACTAACTAGATTTTCAATAACTGAGTAAAATAATTTGAATTGTTTTGTTAATCCTTTTGGTCCTTAAGGGCCAATATATCGACCCTGGTGACCAAAGGTAAAACACACACCAATATTTTTTACTTTAATATGGTTCTCCAATAGAACGGCCTTGAGTGTCAAGATGGTAATTTTACTAAGTCAAAATTCAAAGGGTAATTTAAGTACAAAATTTAGTTTGATATGAAATATTTATATGAAATATCCAAGGTAAAATTAATTAAAATATTTTTTAAAACACATTATTTTAATGGACATACATACTAGATTAATATAGTTTGTTAATGTATTTTTTTTTAAACATATTATTTTTAATGGACATACATACTAAATTAACTTAATTCAGTTTGTTAATTAATGTATAAAATTTAGCATAAAATTAATTATATGTGGAAAAAAAAAGAATTCAATATTTAAAGATTAAATCAAAACATTTTGTTTTTAAGAGATATCAAGAGTTATCTCCACTTTTATAATTTTCGACTGCCCAATTAAAAACGTAACTTTCTTCTATTTTAGGTTTGTCACTCAGCTGCTCTCGGATTTGCTTTACTTCTTGGCAAACTTAGAAAACACGGGAGGTGACCCTCTTGAATTAGAAGTTTCAAAACCTGACAGAGAACGACAGAAACTCCTCAGAGAACAGAATATTCTAAAACAAGTTCGTAAACCAAAATATTTACTATTAAAAATATATTTACTTGGTGAGCACCCCCAAGTTTGGCACAAGGCCATTTTTACGTGCTCTTACCCGGGCTTTATATA
>JAUZSX010112403.1:0-18008 GCA_034780655.1 Idiosepius hallami
AAAGTAATGGTTTTGACTGGGATTTGAACTCGCGTAACACGATCTCACAGCCCAAGCTTCTACCAATGCCCCACCATTGCTGCCCTAAAGATGGAAAATATAATGAAGAAAATATCAGGCTTTTTTATGAATCAGTCTTAGGTTTTAACATTAATGTTATGCTGAGATTTGTAATCACCACCTGAAGATTTTATATAAGGGACTGGATCACCGGTCATCGGCGAGAGACATTCCCTGGGTTAAACACAAATGAACTAAACTCAATGTCTCTCTGTAAATATGATAATAAATTTTCTTTCATTTTATTTATTTATTTTTATATTTTTATTAGTTCTCTTGCTCGGCAAGTGTAGAGCCAACTCCTTCATTCAGTTTTGCATCCGTTCTTTGTATTCACCTGGCAGGGTGCTTGGCACCCTGCTGGCACACTGGTATTATATTTATTTTGTAAAAATTACAAAATATGGCACAAGATATAGTACCTCATATTCATAATTAGTCCCACATCTTAGTACTAAACAGGCTCTACGTTGCTTAACTTCGGAGATGTGGCAAGAACCAGTACCATGTACAGTACCTATTTATTACCTTATTTCCTTCAAGGAATATTCCTTCTTGATTATCCTTTTATAGTATAGCCACCTCAGGGTATATGAATTAATATTCATTAAATAGTGTTACTTTGATCAATTCAGACACAGAGAATGGTTTCTTTTTAAACAATTCTTCTAAAAGTCCATGAAACAAGATAATGTCATTTGTCTTAGAACTTACCTTTGTACGAAAACCACAAAATATGGAAAAATATATCTTTAAGCTAATGTTTTGCTGTTTTTTATTAATTCATATTTCATATTACATAGGAAAATGCAAGCTTGAAAAGTAATATGGTTAGGATTAAGTAAAAGAACAACTTGTTATTAAAACTGGAAAAGAAAAGGGCAAGATATTCTTGTAAAAAATACAATATTGCAGCATTAAGAATTTTTTTTGAAATTTAATATAGCATGCTATATAAATTCTTAATGCAGCGTTTTTTAAGTTATAAATTTATTATATTATAATAAATATATCATGTAAAAATATTTATCATCAAATTATAATAATTATGTAAAAAAACAATAAATATATATATATATCACTATGTGGATTGCTAACCAAGGCTTAGAGAGAATCCATTCACTTTCATCGAAGAAAGACTAAACAACATCAGATTACAACCTGGTATTTTTTAGGGGATATCTAAGGCACTATTTATTCAATAGCTGGAGAGAATGCGGGGATTAATACCTTTCCCAAGGGTATTTGTCCACTTATGAATGGTAATGGAATGGCTAGGATTCAAACTCAGTCTTAGTGGCCTAGTGGGTAGGCAGTTAGACTTTGGAATCGTAGTACTTGAAGGCAACAACATGTCACCAACTTAGAAGTTTATCATCAATTGTGGAGTCACAAGATTGCCATTATTGGACGTGTGACCAAAAACCATATGTTTTAACTTGTTATCAAAAATCGATGTGATTATTCACGAAAGCTAATCCTGACTGATTATTGATTACAAAATCATTGATTATTCTGGGCTGCTTGTCCTCACTTTTTTGTTCTACTGAAGTTGTCAAAGCTTTAAGAAACCCAAATCTGATGATGGACTTTTAAAATTCATGGTGTTGATAAGAAGAGAAAAAAAAACCCTAAGATATGAGAAAGTGAGTGCAATGTGAGATTTATTTGCAAGTTAAGTGAAATAAAAACTTTAAGTCAAATGAAAAGTGGAAAGTAGTCAGACTTCAATTAGTTCATATTTTCAATTGATCAAACTGAGCTTACATCTAAAGCAGTGCTTTTAACCCTTTTATTAGAGTGGAACCCCATGGAAACATTCCATGGCTAGAGAAACCCCTGAGCAATAATTTAATTGTTTTGATAAAATGAAAAAAAAAAAAAAAACACTTTTATATAAGAGTATTGTAAATGAAAAAAAAATTACTTGTTTGAATAGGTTACATTTATTCTCATCAAAAACTTAATGGAGAAACTTGAGTCTAGTATTTCTAGCATAACTCTTTAATCAAGATTGATTTGTGGTTTAACATAAACACACAAAGTTCATCTTCCACCTTTTTAAATGCAGTCAGTTTAATTATATAAAACTTGATATGTTTATACAATAAAACTTGAATTCGAAAAGAAATTATACAATAATCAAATAGATTTTAAGAAATAAAATTTAAAATGTTTATTTTTGTGTTGTCCTAATAAAAAAAAATTGAAAAATCACAGAACCCATGGACTGTACGAATGGAACTCATGAGTTCTGCGGAACCCTGGATGAAAACCACTAGAAACAAATAAAGATATAAAAAGAATAAAACAAATAGTGGACTGTAGGTCTTCGATTAACTGCTATCACCGAGTTGTGCAGTCAAATTGTATTAAACACACCAGTTCCTGTCAGAACACAGAAATTAAAAAACGTTGACCTTGGTTAGTAGTTAGATAGGTGACTATTTGAGAATATCAGGTACTGTATCAGCGCTGTGGTGGTAAAATACACAGGTTAGTATTTAGGGGCGTGATTAAATCATTGTTTAGGTGAACCCTTAGATTTTAGTTAGACAGGCATTTATACATGCGGCTGGGGACCGCTTGTCAAGTTCAAATTCCCATGAAACTGGTCACTGACATACATGGTCAGTAGTTGAGCCGGCTAAACCTGCAGAGGTCAGTATGCCTATACATACACATAGACCAGTCCAAAGACCAGTGGTTGAGGACTACTACCTTTTAAAATAGTTATTTGACAAAACAAGAGTAGTTAAAGATAAAAGTACATAACTATACTAAGGAATGTCTATAGAGCAAACTAGTGATACTTATTCATTAGTATTGGCAGCAAAAGTGGAGCATTGGTAAAAGCTTGGGCTCTGGAATCATAGTATGCAAGTTTGAACCCCAGTGAAAACCCTTGCATTCACCTTAAAAATGGCCTTGTGCCAAACTTGGTTGTTGCTGCCCACCAAGTATATATTTTATGTGAGTTCAAATCCCAGTCAAAACTATTGCATTCACCTTAAAAAAAATGGCCTTAAGCCAAAGTTGGTTTATTCATTAGTAGGAATAAACAAAGAATAAAAAGTTCTTCTTTGTATTCCATAGCTTAAAACCAATAAAAATACATAACAATACTATAAAACTTCTATGGATCAAACTAGTTGTATTTAAAATTGTTTCTGTCTTCTAGAGTCATTTGAAAATTAAAAAAAAAAAAATAAGGAAATTAGTCGGTATAAACAAAACAGAGAATATAAGAATAAGAAAAAGTAGTTCTTCCTTGTATTCCATAGCTTAATAGCGATGATGCTCTTATTGGTTAGAGTACAAGAATGAGATCAAAATAATCATGCAGTGAAATTAATAAAAAATACCACGAAGGCAAGGGAAATGACTGGATTTGATAAACAGCAATAAGATAATCAGATCACAAATGAAAAATCTCTTGTAGATGTTAAAACAAAAGGAAAAAAAAAAAAGAAATTAAATATTCCTCGAATACTAAATAAGCTTTACTTATTTCCTAACTAAACTACCTCATTTGAACTTTCATTGCTTTACCAGAGTTTTTATACTTCTCTTGGCGACACTTGTTGTCGAGTATGACTGTCCTCCGTCTTGGATCTGTGGACCTTTTTGTGTAGAACGCCTGTGCATGATGTCTTTTAACATGGGGAGACTGGTGCACCTGCAGTCACCACACGACTCCTTGGCAGAGGTTGGTCTGGTTCCAATCATGGTGACTAGAGGCCATCCTCTGTTGCAGCCTTCATCCACCTTCAGTGCCGTTGTGTCACTGTTGACATCATCTGCCACATCTGCTGTTGAGTTCTTGCACTATTTAACCCATAGCTGGAGGGAAGATAGGGCCTCATACCTTTCCCAAGTGTATTAGTTGACATGTTAGCGTAGACGGAACAACTTGGATTCGAACCCGCGTAGCACAGTTCCAAAGTCCGATTGTCTATCCACTGAGCCACGTCGACTGCCATACGCTATATATATATATATATAATTATCTTTTAATCAACCTACAATTGTTGTAAATACAAAACTGCGTTATTAATTTGTTTACACTCAAAATCTTACATTTCTCTAAAACTGAATAAAATAATAATAGCTCGTTGTGTTCAGTTTTAATTAACGAATAACAATAGAACTCTAACATGTTTCATACAGTTGTCTACAGCTGAAAATAATCATTTAAAATTCATTAATATTATCATTATTGTTTGTAAAGGTAGTAATATATTTAAAAGTTGCAGAATTTATGAAAGATTTCAAAGATATGCCATAAATACCAAAAACACAAAAGAGGAAAACTGTAGCGAGATGCTTATTCCAATATGTCTGGTTAATAATATTCTTCTATTTTAAAGTTTGGATAATGAAACTACTCTCGAACGGCAACGCTATATACAGCATCCATATACAGGTGTATTTTAATTGGTACATCAGAAATGAGTAAATGGTTAACTTCAAGAGGTTAGCATTTCAAATTTAAAATTGTCTCTCCACTTGAAATGGAATATTATTCAACTCTACCTGGCCTTGAACGAACTGTTCTTAACGAAGTTGAATTGTGAATCTCTAAATGCGTTTTATTTTCATTCAGGCAAGCGGAGTTTGGATGACGTTCAGTTTCAAATAATTAAATCAAAAAGAGTCAGGCAAGTCACTACTGAGTTTATTGCGGAAGGATTATAGTTTGCCAAAAATGTTTTAATTCCAGAGAATAAGACTTTTGAAATATTTAAGATGAGGCTTTATAATTTATAAATTTATTTATCGGACAGTTGTCTTCATAATTAGAATTTTTATTTCCACAATCCTTTAGATGTGACTTGATAATTTGTACATTAACTTCTTAGATAATTATTACTATCCTTACCACTATTATCTTCATGATCCTGTAGGACAGACATAATAATATGGACGTCTATTTTTCGGACTATTGTTTTCATCCTTATCTTTGTTACTTTCATAATCCTTGAGATAAGACTTGGCAATTTGTACATTGAATTTTTTTTAAATTATTGTCTTCTTCCTTATGATTGATGCCTTTACAATTCTAGCGATAATTACTTTCGACATTAAATGAAGTTGACGTTCTCTTAAAGACAAAATCAAATTATTAAAAAAAAACGTTTACAAAAATAATTGTTTTTGGCTTTAAATGACCGAGAATTGGAATAAAAACAATAAACTAAAAAAAGTAGATTTTATCCAAAAACTTTTTTCGCTGATTGTTTTTTTTTACGACGTATTGACCTTTTAGCTAATTTAATGCCAAGAACAATCGTTTTTGATAAACGTTTTTTTATGTACATACGTAGATTTTTAATAGTAAAACATGCACTATTTAACCCATAGCTGGGGGAATGAGGTGGTTCATACTTTTCCCAGTGTTATAAGTCGAAATGTGGATTTAAAGGGAATGGCTGGGATTCGAACTCACTTATTGCAATTTTTAAGTCGGCTGCCTTCCTACTGTTCCAAGAGGACTTCATCATATTTTCTTTTTTTTACCATTTGTTTTTTTTTCCTCTGAATGCTTAATGATTAAATATATGGTTATCCCAAACGTTCATAAACACTTGGAAATTTTACATGCTAAACAATAGCAAAAACAAAGAAAATCATTCCTCAAAATAAAGACTACCATTTTCCAAATCTTTTCTGCAAACGATTTGCAAGCTTTCAAAGCTGGTGAAATTACTTTTAGTTCGGTTTAGAATCAAATATTTCTTAACACGCTTTCTTGAACTTTTGGTGCAGCCTAATATTTCAATTTCGATCCATTACAGATACCAGACTTCTTTAAATATGGCCAAATATATTAAATGTTAGTTTCTGCTGAATGACAGTTTTATATAGAAAAAGGTTCAACATCTTGGTTTATGGCAGTTCTAACTAGTTTGTTTTTGCACTATTTCTTTGTTGTTGTTTTTTTGTTTTTTGTTTGATTTTTTCTTCTTTTTTTTCAGACATGGACGTAAGGTTTAAGTTTATTTTTTGTTTTTAACATCATTTAATAAAAGCGGAAATCTGTGACTTAAGTTTTGTAACGCTGACTTTTTAGATAATAAGCTGTCTTTGTAAAAAAAGGAAGAGAAAGAAAATAAAAAAATTATAAGTTGGAAGCACAAGAAATAAGAAAACAGGGTCGTTGAACGACAGTTTAAGATAAGATTTGTTTAATCTTATCAGATTTGATTTATTATATTCTAACTTTAGTCAAAAAATAGAATTTTTTTCTTTTCAAAGAAATTTGTTTATATGTACACAGAGACACGCACATACACACACATACACAGACACACACACATATATATATATACTATAAAATATGGCTTTGACTGGATATTTAAAGGATTGCATTTGCTCACAAACTTATGGTACTTTATTACACATATGAATCTGTATGTATATACACAGTATGTCCAAAACTTTCCTGTGCACTAAGAGTATATAAAAAATTTAAATAAACTAATAAACAGTAAATTTTATTATAAATCATTTAGAAAATACAATTTTTACAATGAAATGTTTTATTTATTTACAGTATCATAACTTACCTTACAGGAAATACTGAAAATGTCCACCATTTGCATTAAGACCTCATTTTCAACTTATCAGCAACTTTTGGACACCCTGTATGATGTTAATTATTATATTCTATACGTTTCTAACGATTATATTATTTAGGCGTTACAACATGAATTAATGAGGATAAAAATATTGATTTTGAATTTTGTAAAAATTTTACATATTTGGTATATGCATTCTAATTCAGTATATTTTTAGGTACATTTTTAAGTATTTCCAATTTGATTACCAATAACAACACGTGTTTTATGTAAACGTAAAGCTTTATTGATACAACCAATAAATATCATAAAGAAAATGCTGAAAATGACCTCCATTGGCATTAAGGTATCATTTCCCACTGTACAGCAATTTTGGGGAAACTCTGAATATGAATTTAATTTTTAATATTGGGATGCTCCAAAAAGATTCTTAAGTGATCACCCATCTAATTACTAACTAGGCTCAGCACTTCTTAACTTCGCTGAACAGTTGTCTCCCACGCGACATGGCTGTATCTGGCGCCGGGTGGGAATGACACAGGTTAGTGTCTAAGGGTGCGGTTAAACCATACGGGCTATGCACACTTAATCTTTAGTTAGGCAGACATCTATGTATGCGACTGAAGACGGCTTGTTCAAATACCCATAAAACTTGTTACTGAATCGTCTGCGTTCAGTGGTTGAGCCAGATAATCCGTATTTGACGCTTACACGCACTCGCACAAACAGATCCTTCTACTTGTAGCAATGGTGGAGCCAATGTCTTCTGTACCTCAAAAATGAAATTATCATTTCTTTCAAGCGATTAAAAATTTTCTCTATAAAGCTTTCTTGTTAATCATCTAAATTATTTTTAAAAGGTTTTTTTTCCTGATTTTTCTTCGCGGTTTCTTTTTAAATAACTTATAATTTGAATAATTGGGGTCAATCTAAAATGACCCGGCAGATTTTAATAATGACTTTAGAAACTATTTTGATGTAATTGTGCTCAGCGTAGTTTTTGTATATTTTTTTATCAAAGCGTTATGCCAAAGAACAACCAAGTTTTAGTGGCGGTGAACCACGCTATTTCGTATTGTCATTAAAGAAACTTGATTGCGTTTCTTTGGTGCAAATACGGCGCAGACATCTTGGCTCATCAATCGCTGAAGACACTGAAAAGAAAAGAAAAGAAATAAGAAATAAGATTCCTCTCAGCAATTGTAGAGAGCAAATTTAGCAAAAACGTAAAGGAAAAGAAGCTTTTGTTCGTCGAAAAGTGTTGATTGCCGATAGAGAATGGTTCGAGCATGATTGGAATTACAGTTTGAATGGTCATTTTGATGAGGAACAAGTGCAAACATTCATAGCCAAGAAAGGAGATAATTGGACAGCACTTTCATTCAAAACCAGTATCACTTTTTAGAACTCATCAGCTGAATGCATTTAAATTGTAATAACTAAATCTGAGCACTAATAAAGTGTCTTGTCGGTTTACTGACATTTCATCACTTAACATTTAATTACGTGACAGCTAATGACGGACATGTAATCACTAGATATTAAATCTCGTAGTACTTGCATCACCTGGACACTTTAACATCTAACATAGGGAGATTTAATCCCGAATTAAATAAAAAGATTACAATGTAAAAATTTAAAAGAAATAAGTGTTTATTTATTTACCAATGTTATATAATTGATAATGTTTTTATTATGTTAAATTTTTAGAGCGCCCTTGACAATTTTAGGGGTATTTTTAGGAGAGATTAAAATTCTATCAGGTTTTGATGTTTTTCAATTATAGCCTTTTTTCTTGTAGGTCTGATTAAATGCCCCTTGTCTGGTGATTGAGTGTCCATGTGATGAAAAAATGTGATTAAATGTGTAATGATTACATAACCAGGGTTAACATTTTGGTGATTATATGTCAGATGATGACATTTCTGTTCATCGTCTTGGTAGTTGGCAAAAAAATAATTTATCAGTCTGTGAAAGTGCTCTGAGAAATTGTTGAAAATATTGTGTATAAAATCTGACACTTTTGCAGAACAAACAAATGGAGAAATTTGGCCGGAACATTTTTTTTTGTTCGGAGACTTTGCACCGGTTATAAGACATTAATTTGATTGGCTAATGAAATGAACTAAATAGTGTTAACCTAAACCCTAACCCTAAACCCGAACCACAGCCAATCAAATTGCTGTCTTACAAGCGGTGCAAAATCCCTGATCAAGATAAATATGTTTCCATTTGCTTGTTCTGCAAAATCTCCTAAAATCTTTTTAAAAATGGTCCTTTACACCTATTAGACTGTCTTGTCACCGGAAAAAAATCACTTTTAATAGCTAATCATATAATCATGGGTTTATGACTGGATATTAAGAAATGTCGTTGAACGTCATTTTATTTGTGATCTTTTTATTCGACATTTTTTTACGCCTATTTTATTTGTTTTTTAGTCGTTTCATTTTAAAAACTGGTTCATTGATTTAATGCTATCTTGGGCATCTGTTATACAAATATGTATACTTGTAATTGCTCTATTTGTAAACTTATACAGTTACAAGTATTGAGCACTGTACTTTGCTGTACAGAAATTACAACGTTTGTTCTCCAACCACCCAATAAATGTGGATAGTATCGAACTTTATATACACACACACACACATATATATATATATATATATATGTGTGTGTGTGTACATATATGTATAATATGTATGTCGGGTTCATTAGGAATTAAATGTCTGATTTAGAACTGATGCTTTGTTGTAGAAGTATTATAAACAGGCTTACCACAGGGTTGATTTCAAGACTAAAATCCATAGTTCATAATTTTATAAATTATCTACGCACAGTCCTACATATTTGCCACATTCTCGTCAAACTCATTATTAATGTGTCTAGCAGTACGAGAGGCATTCGTCCTCTGACGGAATTCGGCTTTTACAATACAAATAAAAGACACTGATATAAAGCTTGCGTTTCAGCATTTGGCCAATCAGTAATCTTGCTTTGGTTGTCACTGGTTTAAAGCTGAATGGAAAGAGAGTGTGTTGTGCGTGTCACACAAGAGTACAACATAGCAATCATCTGTAGAGACAAGTTTTAAATTTTGGCATATAAAACTTGTTAGGTTATTTATTGCAGAAACCAGTCATTTTTAGATAAATGTTATTTTTGTCCACACATAGTTTTTTTTTTTTGTTATGACAATATGCACTATTTAATGTGTAGCTGAAGGGAATGTGGGGATTCATACCTTTCACAAAGGTATTAGTCCAAATGTGAAGGTAAATGGAACGACTGGAATTCGAATTTGCGTATTACGAAATCAAAGTTGGACTCCGTATTCAGTGACTTAAGTCTGCTCCCCCCCCCGGTTTCATATTATTAGGTTGTCCCAAAAGTTCATAATCACTGGATAAGAAGCGTGTTTAGAATTCGTAGATTCAACACCGGCTAAATTCCACCATATCCGAAAGCTTGAAGATCGATGGCAGAAAAGTCTTAGAAAATCGTTACCTTTATTTTCAGGAATAATTTTTGTTGTTTTTTTTTATTATTAGAACTATTATAGAGTAAAATTCACATTTTTGAAAGTGTTTACGAACATTTGGAACAACTTTAATGAGATACAAACAACGCACTAACTTTGAGTTGAGTACGTTCTTTAGTTTTTGTGTTCTGCTGTTCGAAGCAAGTGAACGAGAAACTGATTATTTCTTCTAAACATAGTGAACCTCATCCATCCCTTTTATACAATGGCGCTTTTGTGATTTTGAGTATTATTACTTTTCTGGCATTGTAAACTTTTGAAGCTATCAGATCTTATTTATTTTCATTCATTATATCGATAAAATTAAATCTTGCTTGAATGGTTTCTGCAAGTCTCGTTACTTGTATTGCAAGACGCGAGTTTTGCCCTTACAGCTACTACAAAAGAATAAGAATAAATCGATTATTGATTTAGAATTCGATCAAAGCCTACGATTTTTAATTGCTCAATTTGAAATAGAATAACCTAGATCTTGGCAAATATTATTCCTTTAGAACTGCCACCCAAAGAGCCGATATCTCGGCCTGGAAGTTATAAGGAAAAGGAAAAACATCTATACTTGGACAATAATGTTATCTTTTCGTACAACGGCTCTCCTTGACTGGTTGGTAATTTTTATAAGTCAGGTTCCAAAGGATTGCATAAAAAATATAACGAGAAACCAATTGATAATTGCTTTTCTTTTATTTTAGATTAAGTGGTCCCGACTTGATGATATTACAAAAGCTTAAATGCCTTTTATAATAGAGAGAAAATAATAATCCTAATGGTAACAGATCTAATGAAAGTTTTAGCAGCAGCAACGGCAGTTATTCCTGGCAAATAAGTTGTAGTTCTGGTGGAAATAAAAATAATAATAATAGTAATAATAATAATAATAATAATAATATCAATAATTATAATAATATCGTCACTCTGCCTTCAGAGAAGACTTGTTGTTCCTCTAACAAAAGTAACAAGCCACTGCTTATTGGGTGTTATAAACTGTAGATAAGACTATTGACTGCATAATAAATACAAAAATTTGTATTTTTTACATAACAATGTTATTAAAAAAATTCATATTAAAAAAGTTTTTGATAAGAACTTTCATAGTTTCCTCATGTCATAGAGAAATATTTTTGTGTGCAGTTTTCTAGAGGCTGTTTACATTTGAGAAACGATAGCATTTCTCTAGTTGCTTCGAGTCAAGAAGCAAATATATTTTGGGTGTAATATCCTTTGGGATATTTACAGTTTCGAGGCAATGGAACTTACTGTGTAGTAACTCCAACAGTTTTACCACGGAAGATCATAAACTATCACGAGTTACATTATTTTACTCTTTTTTTTAATGATTTTTAATTGAGATATTTTTTCTTGGTTTTTCGGGAAAGGATTTTTTTAATGATCTGTTAAAGAATCTATTTGCTTTTATGGTCAACTGCAGTTAAAGGAAAATTTCCGCAAGCTATGGATTAAGTAGTGTATATTGCGTTATTCAAAAAACTATCTGTGGACAAAAAACGTTTATCTAAAAATAGTTGTTTAAATTTTACTTGGTCGAGCACCAACCTAAGTTAAGCACAAAGCCATTTTACTTCCTCATTAGATCCCGGGGTCTTTCTATTCAATGCTACCCTTCACCTAGATCAGTTGCTCTTCCAAGTTAACGAGGCCAATCTGCCTGAGGGAGTTGAAGGTAAAAACAATGGTTTCACTTGGATTTGAACTCGTGTAATATGATTTCTGAGTTTGAGCTTTTTACTAATGCTCCACCCTTGGTGCCCAGAAAAATAGTTGTAATCGGTATAAAATGATCTAAAAAGGGTTGAATCTCTACATTCCCTCCTGTTATGAGTAAAAAGTTCATATTGTGTTATTCAAAATACTACAAGTAAACGAAAATGAGATTTAAAAGAATGTTCCCAGCATTGAATTACATACAAATGCTAATATGCCGAAAAAAACGTGACACAAAAACTGTCATCGAAAAGACAGCTGTATTCTGACAAAGTGAACAAGAAAACTTGATTCCAAATTGGATTATCTTTCCTTGTTTATCATTGTCAGCTTCTAATTTGCCTGTTGTTGTTTGAATGACAGTTGATTAATTTGCTGATCAGATATCTTTTTCGAAACTGAAAAGAGTCGCGAGTGATATCATAGCTCTAACTTCTAGGAAATCACTCCATCTCATTTCACATGTCTCTTGAGTTTTTTTAATGTTTCAATTTATTTGCGAATTGTTCTCCTCGTTTACCATAGTTTTAGATTGATCACGTTTTGTCAAACTTCTCTTCTGTCCTGCCTCTGGTATGGCAGAATTCGATTCTTCGTGTCAAAAAACATATATTTTGATGTACAGATCATTAAAACTTTGACAATATTTAGTGTAAATAGACGTACGAATGGCGGCCATCTTGAAAAGTGGCACCCATTTTGTTTTTCAAGTTAGCTAACGTGCTTTTCTGAAATAGGGGGTCCTAAAGTACCTGTGTACCAATTTTGGTGCTTGTATCACCAAGTGAAAGATTTTGTCACTAAGCAGCCCCACTAAAGTCCTTTAACTGTATCCCCAGCGACCAATGCCTTCCATAGTTGTTATCTATCACACCAAGTCTAAACCAACTGAATCTCTGGACTGCTTGGGTAGGAAATGAAGCGGCTCTCTTCAGATAATGCTAAAGCTGAAACCGGAGAGACTCAACAATCCGCAGCGCCTCTGGTCCCGGATCAAGGTTGAATTTCACAGTTTTATATATCAAACTAACAAATAATTCATAAATAAATTAATTTATAGATTATGAACCTCATCTCAAGAAATTCCCAAATATTTACAATCGTTTTTTTTTTAATTTATACTTTTTATACGATAAACCTGTTAGCAGATACACCGTAGGATGCGCTGGGACACTTTGTCAGTGATGTTATTTCCGATATCATTGGGTGTTTCGGGTTTTTCAACATGAGACACTCTTCCTTGGGTGACCAAACTGGGGTGATCCATCCCCAGCTTGTTAGCCAACAGCTTTAGCCCACTTATCGAACCTTTTTGTCGAGATCCCTCTGGACGCTTTTTTAGCTGTCCTGTTGCAGAATTAATTGCTTCTCTCTTTGATGCCAAGTAGGCTGTATACTCTGCACAAAGAGCGCTCGGCAAAGCCCTGGCATCCCACCTCGACCGGCTCGCAGCGGATTTTCCAGCCTCTTAAATGACACTCTTTTACGAGATCGTGTTATTTCCATCTTTTACACTCGTTTGCCTCCTCCATGGGACTGTCAATTCCATCAAAAATACCTGATTTGAAGCGGTTGATGACAAAACAAAACCCGGCCTTAGTGGCGTTGCTGTTACACATTCCGGGAATTTGAACCGCCCTTGCAAGCCAACTCGCAGATCCCAATCTGATACTGATGAAAGAAGACTCACAGATGGTGTTTGCTTTAAGCATGGATTCTCTCCAGCCTTTACGAAACGAATTGACTTCCATTTGCCTGCTTGTTTGTTGTTTTGCCCCTGACCTGGAGATGGTCTCCGCTACTGCTTTCAGCACCTGATAGTGCCTCCAGTGGTAACGTCCCACTCTTAGAGCTGTGGGGCAGCTGCTTAAAATGTGCTCCAATGTGCCCTTTCCAGGACATAAAGGGCAAGCTGGGAGCCCTATCTTACCCTAAATATGGAGGTTCGCGGGCTTGGCAGCACATCATAAACAGCCTGGCCCAAGAATTCTATACGCTGGCGCGCTGCACCCCAGATCTCATTCCACGTCAGTTTTTTCTTGACTGCTCCCTCCCATATTGATGATGCTCGCTGCTTCCACATTTTCACAAACCTACTGGCCCCCACCTTCTCTGACAATATATATTTATAATTAAAAACAAATTGAAGCAATTTTCATGCCTTAGAAAAATGTTTAACTTTAATCAGAAAGTAATCAAAGATATAAAATTATAAAGGAAAAATATTTTTTAGAATCCTGTTGATGAGAATTGATAATATATACATCTATTTTTTGGAAGATTGTCATCGTCCTTACCATTGGTACCTTCACAATATTTGAGATAAGGCTTGATATCTGGTACATTTATTTTTCAGACTATTGTACTCATTTTGATTATTATAACCAACACAATCTTTGAGATAAGACTTGATAATTTTTACCTTTGTAGTTTGAACATTTTTCTAATCTTTATTATTGTTAAGGCCTGATAATTCACAATATCTATTTTTGGACCGTTATCTTTTTTATTGTTAACCTCACAATCCTTCAGATGAGACTTGAGAATTTATACATCTATATTTTTGGATTGTTGTCATCATCCTTGACATAATTATCTTCACAGCGTTTAGAGCGTAGAGTCAACGTCAAAAACGTCGTAAATAATAAGGATGATAATAAATGTCCGAAAAGTAAATGTATTAAACAAAAATAGTAATGAAAAACAATTATTTACATCTACGGTTCGTAGCATCAACTAAGTCAACAATTTTTTATCAAATGATTCAATATAATTTACTGAACGCTTATCAAATTTTAAGAGGTGAGGTGGAGCATTGGTAAAAGCTCGGGTTATGGAATAGTATTATGCGACTTCAAATCCCAGTCAATGTCCTTGGGAAAGATATGTATCCCAATATTCCTTCCAGCAATCTATTAAATAGTTCATAATGTGTTATTCAAAATATTGCGCCTGACTAAACGAGCGTTTATCGAAAATGACAATTCTCGGTATTAAATGACCTAAGTTAGTTAATGAGTCATAAAACAAAACAATCAAGCAACCAATTAATATTCAACGGTTCAAATGGTTGAGTGGTTCAAAATTTCCTTTGAGCAGAAATATTTTGAAATTTTTATATTTGGTAAAAAATCATGAATTTTGTTTTACGTCATATCAACCTTATTGGGGCCATTTAATGTTGACAACAATTATTTTTAGTAAACATTCTTTTTTTCCACACGTATTTTTTTTTTATAATAGAATTTTTTATAATGTTTTTGTTACAAGTGTTCCACTACAATCGCATATACTTATATATTTATATTGTTGATCAATGTAGACTTAGAGTCAATGGCCTTAGGGGACTGAAAGTTGCAAAAAGCGACTGGACTCCTTGTTTATGTTGATATACTACACATTTTCTAACACTGATATTAAGCATTCTCCCACGAAGGTCAATAACTCATCTAGCTGAAGGAGAAAATATATTCCAAAACAAAAGAAATGAGACACGTCAACCCAAAGAGAATAACCCATCTGGGTGAGGAAAAACATCGTTTCAAAAATCTAGGCAGATGAGACATGCCAATCCAAGAAGAATAACTCATTTAGGTAAAGGACAACATTAATTCCAAAACCTAAGAAGATGAGACATCAACCTCGAGGAAAATAAATAACTTATCCAACTGTAGGCCAAAATTGATTCCAAAACCGGGGTAGATGCAACTCGTTAACCATAGGAGAGTAACCCGTCTAGATAAAGGACAAGACTGAAAACCTCTGGGAAAGAAATAAGTATGGATTTGTCCCAATCTCAGTGGTGCTCGACCAAGTATTTATCATACATATATTTATGTATTATGAATAAACTGCATTTATTTTAAATTAATGCCAATAAATAATTTAGAAAATTACAAATAGATCTATTTCACTCTTATCAAAATCCTCAGTACAACTTATCAAATTGATTTCTAATGAGAATGAAATTGATTTATATGCACATTTTCAAAATTATGTATTGGTGTTAATTTAAAATAAATATGCTTTATTCATTCATAATACAGTCAAAATATAGATTCCATTTAATAATATATTTATATGTATATACATCTACCCACAGAGCTTTTCTTATTACTGATGATATTTATTATTATACATCTATACTCGTTCAACTTTGTTCCTGGCACATTTGTATTGATAAATTGTATTAAAATGAAAGACATATATGTTCAATCTATTTACATTCATTGCGGTTTCCTCTTCCTTTTTAGAAAAATCGTATTCTGCTCTTAACTTGAAATATGCTTTTATACTAAAAGGTTCATATCGTCTAGCCTGATGCTCATAACAGAGTGACCCAACCCGACCTATAGAAAGTCGCTGGCTTCATATTGGATCAAGACCCGCTCTTGGTAATGAACACTTCAATCTCCAAGGTAGCAAGCACTATGGAAATATTGGAATTTTTTTTCATCTAAACCAGATGAAACTTCGTTTTCATTTGTTGCAATTCAATATAGCTTTCTAGCTGGTATAATATGATTTAATCTTATTTCCTCTCCTAATATTGTCCATAATGCACAAAAGACTAACTCAAGATAGATTTATGCAAATGCATAGACGTCTCTTTCTTCACAGACTCAACCACAGATACGTTGTTGTAAATGCCCCTACATAACTGTATTCAGACAAACACAAAAAAAACGTACTCTAAGGTGACGTAGCAAGGGTAAACGTCACCCAGAGTGGTTCAGTCAGATGTCACCCAACTTGCTCCTACATCACCCTATGCTGAATACTGCATTTCTAAAATAGACCTAGAAAACCCCTTATTAAAACCACATTTAAAAAAAATTAGTGGTTAAAAATCCCTATCATACACTTGAAGTGTTTTGATTATTAGTTGTGGGTCAACTAAATTGATATATAGCATGTGTCAAATTAAGTAAAATATATACCATGTGTCAAATTAAGTAAAACCGAAACCAAAAAAACACACACATCCACTAATACATGCAAATAAACACACACACACACACACACACATATATATATATATATATATATATAAATATTTCGGCCTGGTGACCGCATAAGCGAGAAACTGGCAGTTGCTGATAGCTGTTGACTCACTTAACTAACATACACGCTCTATCAATGATATTGAGCACTCTAACTATAAATTTAAGCAATCTTATCACTTAGAATAATATATATGTGTGTGTGTGTGTACATGTGTGTGTGTTAGAATAAAAATCAGATCGTTGTAGTCGTCGATACATTCAGCAACTCTTCAGAAAATGAAACTACATTAGTTATTTTAAAAATTAAGCAATCTGTTTAATGCGTAGAAATCGAAACCACAACATCTATTTTAAAATGATTTTGACCACTAGAATTTGCATATTTGCAGTGATCCCTTTCTATTTAGTAGGCTTCCCTAACTATCAAAGGGAACCACTTTAAAATGAATTTAATAGAGAAAATCTTTAGAAATGAATTTAGTAGAGAAAAGTTGTAGAAATAAATTTAATAGCAAAAAACGTTAAAAAATTAATCTAATTTTGAAAACTGTGAAATATGAATTTAGGAGATAAAAGCATTAGAAAGGAATCTTCTAGAGAAAAGTTTTGGGGATGAATTTCGTACTAAAAAGTATTAAGAAGGAATTTCGTAACTACTTTCTTATATAATATGCTTTCGTAATTACCTTAGTGGTAAGTCCTGACTCCCAGGCAAAGCGGACAATACTTCCAATACAGATAGATAGATAGATAGATTGATAAGCGTAGACACGGAGTCAACGGCCTTCGGTCACTGTCAGCTTCTGACATATATATTCATATGTATAATTTAGTATGTTATTTAAAATGATTCAAAAGAATATCTTATACAAATGCCTCATTAGGATGATATCCTTTAAGTGCTTCTTCTTCTCCATATTTTACTAATGTTTTTTTTTTCCTAGATTTCAATTATTATTTCTGAAATGCATTTCCAATTCACATTTTATATATGTATACATATATATACATATATATATATATACACAAACATATATATATATATACACATATGTATATACACAAACATATATATATATATATAAACATATATATATA
>JAUZSX010112513.1:0-18007 GCA_034780655.1 Idiosepius hallami
TCCTCTTCATCATCATCACTGCCATCATCGTCATCATCACCATCGTCATCATTGTCCTCGTTCTCAGAATCTTCCTTCACAATCAACATCATCGTCACTGCCACATCATCATCTCCGTCGTCCTCATCTTCCTTTTCATCATCATCATCACCACCATAACCATCATCATCATCCCCATCATTACTGCCATAACCACCATCATCATCATCATCACCATCACCACCACCACCATCATCATCATCATCACCACCACCACCACTATCATCATCATCATCATCGCCATAACTATCATCATGATCACCACCACCATAACCATCATCATCATCATCATCATCATCATCATCATCACCACCACCACCACCACTATCATCATCATCATCATCATCATCATCGCCATAACCATCATCATCATCGCCATAACTATCATCATCATCATGACCACCACCATCATCATCATCATCATCACCACCACCATCATCATCATCATCATCATCATCACCACCACCACCACAACCATCATCATCCTCATTATGCTCGTCATGGCCACGATGTATCAAAAGACTTTGTTAACATGTTATCATTTCATTTTCTGATCTACGTTCGATTCTTCTTTTTTTTTCGTTCTTTCTTTCTTTCATTAAGTTTTTCTTCATTCCTTCTTTCCTTCCTCCCTCCCTCCCTTCCTTTCTTATTTTCTTCCTTCATTCCTTTCTTTATTTTTTTATTCCTTTCCTTCTTTCTTTTTTTTTCTTTCTTTCTTTCTTTCTTTCTTTCTTTCTTTCTTCCTTCCTTTCTTTTTTTCTTTCTTTCATTATTTCTTTTCTTCTTCCTTTCCTTCTTTTCTTTCTTTCTTTATTTATTCCTTCCTGTCTTTCTTTCTTTCTTTCTCTCTTTCTTCCTTTCTTTCTTTCTTTCTTTCTCTCTTTCTTCCTTTCTTTCTTTCTTTCTCTCTTTCTTTCTTTCTCTCTTTCTTCCTTTCTTTCTTTCTTTCTTTCTTTATTTTTTCCTTCCTTCCTTCCTTCCTTCCTTCCTTCCTTCCTCCCTTCCTTTCTTTCTTTCATTATTTCATTTCTTCTTCCTCCCTTCCTTTTTTTCTTTCTTTTTTCTTTTTTTTTCTTTCTTTTTTTCTTTCTTTTTTCTTTTTTTCCTTCTTTCTTTCTTTTTTTCTTTCTTTCTTTCTTTCTTTATTTCTTTCTTCCTTTCTTTCATTATTTCATTTCTTCTTCTTCCTTTCTTCCTTCCTTCCTTCCTTCTTTTCTTTCTTTCCTCCCCCTTCTTTCCCTCCAGCCTACCTCAGCTCCCCCTCTCTTCCAAATTCGTCTCCCTGTTTGGATCTTCTTACTCTCAACGCCAAAACTTTCTTCCCTCGTGGGCGAATTTCTATCAAAGACGCCATATTACAAGAAAATGATAAATTTCACAAATGTTCAAATCATCCACGGACCTTGGGGTCATGAGTGCGGCTGTCTTGATGTGTTCATGTGCACATATGTGTCTTTCAGATAATCTTCATGAATTTGTCTGTCTGTGTGTCCGCCCGTTTATAGCACAATGACCGAGGTTAGTCTGAAATATAAAATTAAAATCAAATTAAAACTTAAAAAAAAACATTTATTATATACCTATATCTATATATACCTAAATCTATATCTATCTATGTTGTAATATGACTTGCCGACTTTAGGCAGTCGACGTGGTTCAGTGGATAGACAATCAGACTTCGGAACCGTTGTACGCGGGTTCGAATCCAAGTTGTTCCGTCTACGTTAACATTTCGACTAATACCCATGGGAAAGGTTTGAAGCCCAATCTTCCCTCCAGCTATGGGTTAAATAGCGCAAGTCCTCAACGGCAGATGTGGGGGATGATGTCAACAGTAACACAATGGCACTGAAGGCGGGAGAAGGCTGCAACAGAGGATGGCCTCCAGTCGTCATGGTTCTTTCCGTGCCATTGGAACAAGGCCAACCTCTGCCAAGGAGTCGTGTGGTGACTGCAGGTGCATCAGTCTCCCCACGTTAAAAGACATCACGCACAGGCGTCCTCCACGAAAGGGTCCACAGATCCAAGACGGAGGACAGTCATACTCGGTAACGAGTGACGCCAAGAAGAAGAAAAATGACTTGCCATTTTTGTTAAAAAGAGCAAATTAAATCCAGTCAGAATCCGAAGGAAAGCAGAGCAAACAATTAAATTCAATGTAAAAAGTCCTGAGAGTAATTATATCAAGAATACCAGAATATTCAATTGTATTCAACGAGATCCAAAAGTTAAGCAACGTAGAATTGCCATCATAATGAGGAAAGCCTATTATCTAGGAAGACACTCATTGCTTTTTTATACTAAATTATACATAGTAATTGTTAAAGGGATTATTTTTCAAAAACGCTACGTGTTTGAAAATGAATGATTTTATCTAAAATTTTTTTCTTAAATTTCAGAAATGCTTATTTATTTATTATTTAAAATCGTTGCTTAACTTTGGTTATCTGGCTGGAACAGTTGTCTCCAACGTGACTTGATCGTACAAATGTGATTCATTAGTTGTCACTCATCTTAGTGCTGAACAGGCTCTACGTTGCTTAATCATCTTCTCGAGTTGTTACCCATTTTAGTTGTCAACAGGCTCTACGTTGCTTAACTTTGGTAATCTGGTAGGCTCTACAGTTCTTTTCTTCGGTGATCTGACGGGAATTAGTGTCTCCAACCTGACTTAACCGTACAAATGTGACTCATAAATGGTCACTCATCTTAGTACTAAACAGGCTATACGTTGCTTAACTTCGTAGATCTGACTGGAACCGGTGTCTCCAACCTGACATGAAACCTCTTAGTACAGGATCTATGTTGCTTAACTTTTATGATATGACTGGAACCGGTGTCTCCAACCTGACTTGACCCATCATAGTACAAAACAAGCTCTACGTTGCTTAACTTCGGTGATCTGACTGGAACCAGTGTCTCCAACGTGACTTGACCTATCTTAGTACTAAACAGGCTCTACGTTGCTTAACTTTGGTGATCTGACTGGAACTGGTGTCTCAAACCTGACTTGACCCATCATAGTACTGAACAGGCTCTACGTTGCTTAACTTCGCTGATCTTCCCGAGTTGTCACCCATTTTAGTTGTAAACACGCTCTGTCACCCATTTTTCGTATTAGGCTCCCCGTTGCTTAACTTCGGTTATCAGGAACAGTTATCTCCAACCTGACTTAACCGTACAAATGTGATTCCAAAGTGGCCACTCATTTTAGTCCTGAACAGGCTCTACGTTGCTTAACTTCGGTGATCATCCTGGGTTTTCACCCATTTTAGAAGTGAACAGGCTCCTCATTGCTTAACTTCGGTTATCTATCAAGAACGTTTTTCTCCAACATGACATGATTGTATTTCTCTGTTCTTTTGAAAGAGCATTCCCAATATCATCGTCTATTAAAAAAAATCTTTTTTTTATACGGGATTTTCTTTCATTATTCCTTGTTCGATATTCATGCCGTCTCATTATCTATTCTACACATTCTTTAAGCCTCGATAAAGAAACATATTTTGTACTCGGCGGGACATTGCAATAATTGAATTAGTCATATATAAATAGACGATAGAAAATTATTATTGAACTATAATTAAATCAACTTATTCAATAGACAGTCTCACATATACTAAACACATATAGGCAGCGACAGTGGAGCATTGGTATAGGATCGGGTTCTAGAATCGTATTACGCGAGTTCAAACCCCTGTCAAAACTAACATTTTCACTTTAGCAGCCTCGGGCAGATGGGGCTTGTTAACTTCTAAGAGCAGCTCATCTAGGTGAAGTGTAACACTGAATGTAAAAAGCCCAGGTAAGAGCACGTAAAAATGGCCTTGTGCCAAACTTGGTTTAGTTCTCACCAAGTAAATATAATATCATTTTTTAAAATGTTTGCTTTATTTAAAGAGAATAAACAATTCTCATTTGAATAAATGAAAAAGGAAAAAAGTTTGATACTGTATGTAGGATGGGTATTTAGCTAGTATAGTAAAACTAATTGTTCTTTTCAGAAAAGAAAGCAGTTCAAGATAGATAATAATAATAACTAGCAGAACCCATGTAAATTCAATGCTAGTTGATTAATAACTTTAACCTCACATAAGCATAAACCTTTTCCTCACATAATCAAACAATGAGAACTTCCTTCCTTCAATTTAAAAATTAGTGTCCCATTAATTCAGATCAGATTGCAAATTAGAAAAAAAACCTTTTGAAAATTACCATAAAGATAAAATGGCATCCATCTTTTTGTTCTCCAAATTTTTCTTGACTTGAACTTATTATTTAATGAAAAGTTTGTTAGCGAATGACGCCATGATAACCAACAAAGTTTTTATCCTATTAATATTATATTTACTTGGTGAGCACCAACCTAAGTTTGGCACAAGGCCATTTTTACGAGCTCTTACCTTGGCTTTTTACATTTGGTGTTACCCTCCACCTAGATGAGCTGCTCTTCCGAATTAACGAGCCCCATCTGCCCAAGGCTGCTAAAGTGAAAGTAATGGTTTTGACTGGGATTTGATCTCGCATAATACAATTTAAGAGCCGGAGCTCTCACCAATGCTCTTATCCTATTAATATATAGATAATAATAATCATAATAATAAAAGACAGATAACTGCATTGTGTTCCACATTCCTTGTTCTATAATTGCCTGTTCTATTCAAGTCATAAAAGGTGAAGAAGCTCTCTTCTTGCTTAATAACCAAATATGCATATTGAGTGAAAAAAAAAACAAACAAAAAAAAAAACGGACCAAATAAACAAAAAAGTAATAACAACATTGCTATAATTGCCAAAGATCCCTGTTTTCTAACATAACCTATGAATTCACACCCTAATCATCAGTCATTTTACTCTAACCATCAGGGGATAAGGCGGATTGATTTAATGCTTTCAGAGAGGAGATATAAAGCAAGTGTCTATGTGTCTTCAATAAAGAAAAAATGAATAATGACACAACTTAGGTGACAGTAGTAATAATCTGATGACAATGGACAGTATTTGTCATTTAGAATTAAGGAAGGAAGGTCTTCACAGTTAAATTCCATTTATCAGCAGGTTAGAAATTCCAGTTGATCAAATCTACTTGATCCATGTAGTGTTATTTGCTTGTGAAAATAGCACAAAATTATCCAACCAAAACAAAAGAGATCAGTTTCATTTCTACTAAAATCCCAAAGGCAAAAAAAAAAAGAATATTTAGAGAGTTCTAAATATTTTGTCAATAAAAAACGTTTCTTGAATGATAATATCTATTTGTACTGTTTTTTTCTTTTTCTGGTCTTTTATGTGAAATACTATACTACACCAGAAATGTGTATTCAGCAATTTTGTTTTTAATCTCTACAATAGAAACTTATACAAAGGAAAATTTGTCTTAACCATAATTTTCTTAAACAAATATACTACATTCTTTATTTTATTTATTTATCCAGATAATTTAATCAACTTTTGTAATATTAAAACCAATTATTTTTAACAAGCATACACACTAGTGTTTTGGGCAGCGACGGTGGAGCATTGGTAAAAGTTTGGGCTCTGAAATTGCAGTATGTGAGTTCAAATCTTCGTCAAAACCATTGTATTCATCTTTAGCATATGGGGTTCGTTAACTAGGGAGAGCAGCTCATCTAGGTGAAGGATAACATTGAATGTAAAAAGCCCTGGTAAGAGCATGTAAGATGGCCTAGTGATAAACTTGGGTTGGTGCTCACCAAGTAAATATAATACACACTAGTGTTTTAATAAATCCCTAGGTTTTTACTTAATTTTCTCAATTATTATAAGCTACATTAATTCAAGCTATTTATTTATTCAGACTATTTAATTAACTTTTGTGGTATTAAAACCAATTATTTTTAATAGATATGCACACTAGTGTTTCAATATTTCTCTATTTAATTTCTTCAAATTTACTATAATTCTTAATGCCATTTATCTATTCAAACTATGATATCAAATTTCGTGATATCAAAATCCATTATTTTTTTAACGGGCATGAACTCTAGTTAGCATGATAATAAAGGAAATATCTTTTATTAAATTTTATATTTAATCTATAAAAGTTATTTGAAAAATAACTTCACTAGTAAGGTTAGATCTAATCTTGACTTTTGTTTCGCATTTTATTTCTCCCATTTTTTTTTTAAATGAATACCTAGAATTTTTCTCTGGATCTTTTCTTCATTCAACTAATCTTCTAAATTTCGCCTTCAGGTAACATTTTATAATCAAAGTCAGAAAACAAAACAATATATAATAAAGAAAATTAAATTAGCCAAAAATGTCTCTTTTTTTTCTTTTTGTTATCTACTTCTTTATTTCTGTACATTTTTTTCTTTTTTTTTTCTTTTAGTTTTGCATTTTTTTTCTTTAAATTCTGTTACTGCTTTCTCCTTCCAATGAATTGATGTAGATTTAATTTACTTCATTTAAAAATAATGTTCTGCCTGACTCTCTGTTTCACCCCCGACCCCCTACTCTCTCTCTCTCTCCAATCATGTGTGAGGGAGATGACTGATAAGCAAGGAAAATAAAAGTAACAGACTTAAAACCAAAAGATAAATGTTATAAAGCATGAGATGAGAAATGGGGGAAGGGGAGAAGAAGAAGAAGAAGGATAAAGGAGAAGAAGAAAGGACAAGAAAGATAAGAATAAAGGACAGGAAAGATAAGAAGAAGAAGAAGAAGAAGAAGAAGAATAAGAAGAAGAGTAGAATAAAGGACAAGAAAGAGGAGGATAAGAAGAAGAAGTATAAAGGACAAGAAAGAAAAGAAGAAGGATAAAGGACAAGAAAGATAAGAATAAAGGACAGGAAAGAGAAGAAGAAAAAGAAGAAGAAATAGAAGAAGAAGAAGAAAAGTAGAATAAAGGACAAGAAAGAGAAGAAGAAGAAGAATAAAGGACAAGAAAGAAAAGAAAAGAAAGGAAAAAGAAGAAGAATATAAGAAGGACAGGAAAGAAAGGAAGAAGAAGAAGAATATAAGAAGGACAGGAAAGAAAGGAAGAAGAAGAAGAAAAAGAAAGACAAGAAAAAGAAGAAGATGAAGACAAAGAAGAAGAATAAAGACAGGAAAGAGTAAAAGAAAAAAGAAAAAGAAGAAGAAAAAAAGAAAAAGGAAAAAAGTAATAAAATAAAACAGGTTTTTTGTTGTTTGCTTCAATGTATTTCTTACACAAGAATTGAACAAGAAGTTCTAAAGATATTGGAAGGTGTTAAACATATGCATGGAATTGTCATTGTATCAATGGGCATGTCTGAAAGGGAGTGGGGAGAGTGAAGGTCATTGGGAGAAGGATTATGGGAGTGGGAGAGGGTGAGAGGGAGAAAGATATATACAAAAGAGAGAATGAAAGAGAAATAGAAAGCCAGAGAGAAAATGAGAGAGAGGGAGGGAGGGAAGAGGAAGGAAAAGAGAATACGAAAGAGAGAGAGAGAAAGAAGGATAGGGAACAAAAAAGAAAGAGGGAGAATGAGAGAATAAGAAAAAGAGAATGGGAAAGAGAGAATGGGAAAGAGAGAATGGGAAAGAGAGAACAGGAAAGAGAGAACGGGAAAGAGAGAACGGGAAGGAGAGAACGGGAAAGAGAGAACGGGAAAGAGAGAATGGGAAAGAGAGAATGGGAAAGAGAGAGAGAAAAATAGAACTGGAAAAAGTGAATAAGAGAGAATGAGAAAGAGAGAGAAAAAGAGAATGAGAAAGATAGAGAGAGAGAGATAAAAGAAAGAGTGAAAAAGACACACAAAGTTGTTATAAGATTTGCAGATAAAATATTTTCATTGCAATATTTTTTTTTACTAACTCGTCAAACTCCTAATCGTCAAACTCGTATGACACATAATTCTTATCAAAAATTCTTTATGCCAATTTCTATTCATTGCCACGAATATTTTGTTGGCTTAAAATGTCAAGACTCTTGCATTTGTTAGTAAGATTAATAAAAAAAAAATAAATAAAGTATGAAAATAGTTAAAATCTTCTTCTTATTTGTGTCTTGAATGTCATTTTGTATTTATTTATTTATTTACTTATGTAATCACATCTATATAGGAGCAGCGAAATTGGAGCATTGGTAAAAGCTCAGGCTCGTACGAGAGTTCAAATCTCAGTCAAAACTATTGTATTTACATTTAGCTGCCTCTGGCAGATGGGGCTTGTTAACTCGGCATAGCAGCTCATCTAAGTGAAGGGTGTACACCGAATGCAAAAAGCCCGGGTCAGAGCACGTAAAAATGGCCTTGTGCCAAACTTGGGTTGGTGCTCACCAAGTAAATATAATATCTATATCTATCTATCTATATATATATATATATAAATATATGTATAGGCTCTTCTACAGATTCTTATATGTATATACATGTTTATTCAAATGTTAGAATTTTGAAATGTATCCTATTAATATATTTGGTATCACAACTCCAACTCCTAAAAATCAAACCACTTGGTCACAGAAATTTTGCCATAAAAGTATTCTGTATATAGACCTAACATAAGCCCAGTGTTGCCCACACAACTCAGAAAACTTTTGGTATGCCCAATGATTCTTATGCATTTTAAACAAACGTTCTAACGACTTACCAACTACATGGTTATTTATTTAGACAAGCTCTTCTTTTTTGAAGCTTTATTTTATTTTTAATGCTTAACTGTTATCAGGGGTATTTTGAGACAAAACCTATATAAGAATACTCCTTAACATATGAAGTACATCTGTGTGAATTTTCAAGAAAATTAGTTCAGCAGTATTGAAACACATAGGAAACTAACAAACACACAGATAGAAAAAGTTCCATTCCTATACAGGGAGTCCAAAAAGTTGCTGTGCAATAGAAAATAAAGTCTTAATGCCAATGGAGGATATTTCCAAGATTTCCTTTAAGATAAGCTGAGATACGGTAAATTAATAAAACCTTTTTAATGGTAAAAATTGTTTTGTCTAAAAGTCTTATAATTATATTTATTGTTTTATTAGTTTATTTAAATCAACATTTTGAACAACCAAAATATAGATAGTATATTTGTGAGTTTACCCAATATAAAAATGTAATGAAAAATTGATAAGTTAAATCTTTATTTTCTAATTATTTGTTTTTTTTTTTCTTATGTTTTATAGACAATCAATGCAAATGACCTTCAACTTCAAGCTACTACTGTGAAAAAGACTATAACAGTTTGCAGGGCTTTTTTTATAATATGGTTAGACCTTGCACACGAGTACTAACATTCAGGTAATATCATAAATATGTATAAAACATTAAATCCAACTGAAAAAAAATGCATTTTTCAATATAAATAGATCAATTCTAAATCATTTTTTCACCTTAGATAAATTCATTGATCAAACATGTCTTTTGTGTGTATCTAATGTATTTTTAGTTGAATACCAGCTATTGTTCAATTGGTATGAAAACAAGTCTTTTAAACAAAAAGCAGCTTTTCTTGTGAATCTACCAAGACCTTTTTGCATTTCTATTGTACAAGGTTCATATTTCTAAACAGGGAAAAGAAATCACAGACAACTTTTAACAACAAATAAAAAAAAAAATCTAAAAATATATACACATATTTGTATAGTAGATAAGAATAGATACAGAGTCAACAATTTCTCACCTGCACAGTCATCAGACCAACATATATATATACAGTGTAGTGGGACTGGAATTATGTGATGAGTGTTATACTTTTTTTAATGCGTTATTATATTATATTATATTGAAATACTCAACCCTGCAAATAAGTTTCTTGTTAGAAAACAAGAAAAAATTGAATTAAAAATATTAAAAAGAAATATGATAATCATTTTTATTGAAATATGTCTGACTAACGGTATTGTGCATAAAAGTACTAAATTTAAAGCGCATAATTTCTTGCGGACTGTTTTCTCATCTTCATAGTTATTGTTTACCCACATTTGAGCGAACTTATCTTTTGGCCTTTTTCAACTGATTAATCATGATACCGGGTAACCACATCCCCAGCAATCACTGCCTTCCATAGCTGTTGTCTAAGGGCCAACGTTTCAGGCAACAAGGCTTCTGGCTTGCTACTGTAGAAATTAAAACTGCTATCCTCTGACAATGCTCACCTGAAACCATAGAGATAGAGATGAGGAAAACAGTCCGTAAGAAATTAATAAGAAGCCTCATCTCAAAAATATTCGCCCACCAAAAAAAAAAAAAAAAAAAAAAAGATCTGTGAATTATATATTTTGCCAAACCTAAATAAATATCCATGCCTGTTTTGATTTGTTGGGGGTGGAGAGCAGGTATGAATTATTTTTTGTAAGACAAAAAGTTTTAGCTTGTCAGACAAATAAATGGGAAGCTAAAACTAAGGAGAAAAGTCCATTAGTTAAAATGAAGCTGTCATCTTCCCACCGCGAACACTACTAATATTTCTGCCAATGTTTCACCCAGACTCACGCCACAGGAAATCTGAAACTACTCCGCATATAATTACAACAAACTTAAAATAAATGGTTCGTGTATCATTACATTAACATCGCTCGGAAGAGGTAGAACTTGGAAAGGACGGAAAAGGGAAGAGAGAGTTTAAATGTAATTCTTGAAGAAAAAAGTAAAAATAAAAATGTCGGGAGAAAAGATTGACAAAGTTGCAGTCGTCGTAGCATAAGTCAAATGGCAGTATTAAGAAGAAGCGCTCAGTCTCTTATAGTAAAAAAAAACATTTTTTTTTTTGGCACGCATCCCTTGAGGAAGGAAGGATTCATTTTAAAGATTTTGTTGTGAGGGAGTCAATTTTTTTTTTTTTTTTTTTGTAAAGGTGGGGGAGGGGCTTGTTTATTTATTTATTTAGTTGGTTCGTTCAAAGAAGTTGAATTTTAAAGGAAACTAAAAATAAAGATGTTAATCCTAAAACCTTCTGTAATGCCTGCCACAGCGGCACACTGTATTTCAAAACATGACAATCAACTTAGAAGGGAAAAAATATCAGAAAATAACAAAACAATGATAAGATTTTTCAGAGCTTCTTTTCTTTTATGTCTACATAAGCCTTGCAAAGATGAGAATCATTAACTCTAGAGAGTAACTCATCTAGGTGAAGGACAACACTGATTTTAAAGACTGGGTATGCGACGCCTGTCAATTCAGGAGAGTAACTCATCTTAGTGTAAGGATAAGACTGATTCAAAGACCAGAGTGATGAGAAAATGAAAATCAGGCTTTGTGTCTAACTTGGGTTGGTGTCCAACTAAGTATATATCATATCGACATAAATAACTAAAAGCTTTTTTATGTACAATTTACTGTCATCTAAAACAGGCCTAGGCAATCTACTGGCTGCTGACAAGGCCTGAGACGTTTTATTAGTTTGAACAAAATGACACGTTGTGTATTAGCCAATATCCACTCATTGAATAATGAAATTAGTATATTTTTCATAATAAAAACATGGTAACTCAATTGTTTGAATAAAAAAATTAAATTTAATATTTTTTATTACATTTGAACTAATACCTTTGTAAAAAGTTAATAACCCCCGAATTCCCACTCCAACTATGGATTAAACAGTGCATATGATGTTATTGAAAAAACTGTGTGTGGACAAAAAGAGCATTTCTCAAAAATGATTGTTCTTGGCAATAAATGGCCATGAAAGAGTTGATATGCCATTAAATAAAATAAGGCAAACACATAATTATGCTGTTAAAAAAACTGAGTTGACAAAAAACAAATTTTTTTAAGTGATTGTTCTCAGCATTAAATGACCTAAAAAAGTTGAAATGCTGTAAAACAAAACAAAACATAAACACATAATTATGCCGTTGAAAAAAAAAAATTGAGTGGCCAAAAAAAAAAAAAGAATGCCTCAAAAATTATTGTTCTCGTCATTAAATGACCTAAAAAAAAGTTGATATGCCATAAAACAAAACCAACACATAATTATGCCATAAAAAAGAATTTTTTAAATCCCAACAAATTTTCAAACAAATTTTTGTAAATAATTATTTGACGGAATTTGATTTTGAAAAGAATTTGCTAAACCAAAAAATCTAAACAAATACGCATATATTTTTACTCTAAATAATCTATGACTGAAATCAATTTTTCTTTCTTTTTTTTTATTCTTTTCTTTCTAATGTCTAGATTTTTTTTTTTGTATAATTTATTTTTTTCACAGTCTAAAAGTCTTAACTCAATCAGCATTCCTTCAATTCTCAGTCTTAAAACACCTGCCAAGAATGATTATTATCAATCATTAACATGAAGGTGGGGGTGGAAGAGAGGAGGAATAATTAGAATATCAGTATGCAAAGAAGTTATCAGATGATCTCAATTTAAGTTCGTATACGTGGAATATTTCTGCAATTCTTGACACTTAAGATAAAGGGAGTAATTTTCACATCAGATCAAAAACCAAAATAAAATGTTTTTTTTGATAAGAGTAGAAAAAAAAAGGACCAAATTGTATGAAATAATAAAAAGACACAATAGATTCTCCCAAAAACTGTAAAAGCTTATAAGAGCTGGTGCTTATCTCTACTTTTGTAACACAAAGAAAGCAGGTGGAATAAATAGAACTCCTTGATCACAGAATATTTATATTTACTTGGTCGAGCACTAACCAGAGTTAGGCACAAGGCTATTTTTAACCTGCGCTATATATCTGGGGTTTTTATATTATATTTATTATATATATAATAAAAAAAGAAAAAGCTTCTAGAAGGAAGTGCGCAGGTAATGTAAAGTAATCTAAACTAATATATATTTATATTTCATAAAGTTTTTAAAGGTACAAAATCTAAAAGTTGGTATATAAAGTTTAGGTTAATCTTGGATTAATAGAACTGTCTGCGCATATGTGAGTTTGTTTCGTATAGACTGTGAACTTGTTGGGCTAATTTTTTATCAAATTCATTCAGATATACTTTATGTGCCTGGGAGTATTATCAGACCAGTGCTGTTTTTGGAATATTCCTGATAAGAATAAAAAATTGATAATAAAAAACTAACTTACAGAAAGAAGAGTACTTTTATGATAAAGAGTAAAACCATGGAAATCACAATCATGAATGCATAACTGTGTTGTGGGCCAACTATTAGTGTTTGTTTTTCATAATATGGTTTGCAGGTTCTATCCCAATTGGGGTTTTGGAATGATAACAAATATGCATGTTACTGATGCCATCCAATAAGACTGAAACAGCTGCCAAGCACTATGTTAGAATTAATGACATATTTTGCATTTGTTCTTAACATTATAATTTGATTCAAATATATTTTGTTTTTGGTCAGGGGAGGGAGCCATATCTAAAATTTTTTGAATTGCACAGACAATGCCTGGTTATGCTTCTACTATTAAAAAAAATTAAACAAAAAATTTTAGATTCTTAAGAGTTTTTAGATTAACCATGGTTTCTCATGTGTTACACTAAATATTACACATCCAAACAAATTCTGGTAATTGTAGAGCCAGATTTCAGAAATGAGAATATGACTAGGGTTATAACATGAATTTGAACCCCTTTAATTTCAAACTGCTAATGTACGACATTATCAAATTTTTTTTTTTTTTTAAGATGATTATATTTTTCTTTTTCTTTTTTTTTTTCACATGAAAAATTTAAAGCTTTTTAAGAAAAAATCATATAAAATTTAAATTTTTGTAAAAATATCACAAAAATTGTGAAGTATACAGGCACAAGCATAATGAGATACATTTTAATATTGTTTAAATTTTTTCTTTTAATGGTAATTTTTTTCCATTAATCTAATCTTTTTAATTTTTTCAAAATCTTACTCAAAATTTTATGATCTTAAATAAAGAAAGAATTATTTACTGTATATATATTTTTCTTCCATTTTTTCAAAGTTTTTACCTGACCAATATCTAAAAAAGTAAAATATTCCCAACTTGCAATAATTTTGGATCTTTTTTAAACATATAATTTTAGGATCATAAATAGAGAATAAAATTATATAGTTTTCCTTATAAAGAAATTAGGAATATTTTTTTAAAATGCCAAGTTTGTAATTTTAAACCTTGATTTTAAAAATATCCATGTTGAATAGTTTGTTTTAATAAAGAATTTCAAGCTTTATATTCTAATGTTTTCAGCATCATTTAAAAATAAGAAAAGGCATTTAATTTTAAACTACTTTTATATTTGGATTTCTTAAACATTTTTTGAAACCACTTATCTTTTTTTTCAGTTACAGACAGACAGACCCAAAATTTTCATTATATAAATAGATTTTTAAGATTTCTATTTTCTTTTCATTCTTACGCTTTAGATAAGAAATTTTATCAAATGATTCTAATGTTAAAGATAATTATATTCATTACCAACTTACAAATGCCGGAAGAAAAACAAAAAGATTTTTTTATATATAAACAAAAGAATAACTAAAATAAATTTAAAAAAAATGTCAGTTAAAGAATAGGTTAAAGCATATAATTATTTTCAATTTTGGAAATGATTCAAATGCAACATATTTAAAACATCAAGAGGAAAAAGGTTAAAAAAAAAAGCTGATTTCTTATAAGGTCCTTTTTTATTCATTTTCTTTTTTTTTCAATTCCAATACAATCAGGTAAGCATAGATTGAAATATCTACCTAAACTGAGATCAGGCAGTGGAGGTGGAGAAATGGTAAAAGCTTGAATCATATAACACAAGTTCAAACCCCAGTCAAAACTATTTCCTTCACTTTTAGCAACCTCAGGCAGATGAGGCTCTTTAACTCTGAGGAGTAATTCATTTGGGTGAAAGGATAGCAATGATTTCAAAAACACCTATCAACTCACAGGGAGTAACTCATCCAGAAAAAGGCCAATACTGATTATAAAAACACAGGAAATATGTTGGGCATCTAAAACTGGCCTTGTGCCTATCTTGATTTAGTGCTCAACTAATTATATATATTATCTAACTGAAGAGAAAAAAATCAGCAAAAAATCACTTATGATGAACAGATAATAGTAATCATAGATAGATGTTTATATGATATATACTAGGTCAAGCCTCATCTCAGGCATTTAAAAAAAAAGTAAAAATAACTAATATGAAGATGAGGACAATAGTCTGCCTAATAAATATATGAATTATTAAATCTCATCTCAAGGATTAGGAAAATAGACAAATATAAAGATGAGGATAATAGTCTGCATAGAAAATACACAAAATATTTAATCTCATCTCAAGAATTCCAAAAAACAGTAAAATAACAAGTATAAAGATGAGGATAATAGTCTGCAAAGAAAATATATAATTTATTAAGCCTCAAGGATTTAAAAAAAAAACAGTAAATTTAACAAATTTAAAAATGCGGTCTATAGTCCACATAATAAATATACTAATAATTAAACCTCGTTTCAAGAATTAAAAAAAAAAGTAAAAATGTCAAATATAAAGATGAGGACTATAGATAGTCCACATAATAAATAATACTAAGTACCAAGCTTCATCACAAGAATTCCAGAAGAAAGTAAAAATAGCAAATATAAAGATGAGGACTATAGTCTCCAATAAAAAACATACAAATTATCAAGCCTCATCTCAAAACTGTTTTCTAAGATATAAATATGAAGTTTAAAAGAATAGGGACAATGGTTTTCAATGAAATTAGGGAGTGCAGTGAAATGAATTTAAAGAATAAATAAAAGAGGGATTTGGGGACCGTTTCTTTAATTCCAATTCTTGAAAAAAGTTTCTAGGATGTTCTTGAGATGAAAAGAAAAGAATTATAAAAGAAGGGAGTTTTGGTTTTCTTTAAAGGTTTTTTTGTTTTGTTTTGTTTTTTCTTTAATCACACAATGAATTTAAAAAATATAAAATAAAAAAATTTAAAAAAATGAAGACATAAAAGTTCTTAGAAGCATTAGAAAAGAGAAAGAACGGAACAAATGCCGGACAAGCCTCCTTACTTGCCACACAATTTGTATTGTTCCGATTGTGAAAAGATTTCAGAACATCGGGAAGAATATTGCAGAATACTTACCTCATCAGAGATAATCTTAACAAGAAATCTCATACAAAAAGAGTGATAGAAGAAATATAAAGATAATATCTGAACTGTGATGGTTACACTTTCAATATGTGTGTGTGTGTGTGTGTGTGTGCAGAATAGGCCCCTATTTAGAATCTATTCAAAGAAAGAAAAAGACTGCCCCTCCCACCTACCAACTGCTCAAAAAGGAAAAGAAAAATTTGAGGAGGTAATAAGGAAACAGTCTGACCTGTATTCTTCCTCGGGATATTCTATCACTTTGAGAACATTATTTTTCCAGGCTTCCAATTCATCAAGCTCCAGTTTAGCCTCTATCGCAGCTAAGGATTGTTCAGCTTTGATCTGCAAAATGGACACACAGAGAAGAAGAGAAAAAATAATAATTGCACGAAAGAGATTAGATGTTCACATTTAAAGATCAAAATAGAGAAAGTAGGAAATCGGTTTAGGAATAGTAATTAAATATAAAAAGAATTTTTAAAAAAAAATAAAATAGTAAGAAATATTCAATAAATCATCAAAGGATATTTTCAAAAGTATATGCATGTTCAATGTGCAAGCATTTAAAACTATTTTTGTTAGCATATTGTGAGAAATTAGATAAGACTGTTTTAGAAATTTCCATCATTTTATCAAAAAATCTAAGTTTTTTTTAAGGTATATTTTCTGTCTTAATCTTCACTAAAATTAAATTATAGTATTTTATATAGATTTTGTGCTAAGTTAGATATGACTTTTTTTTTTTTTAGAATTTTCCACCATTTTATTTAAAAGAAAATAAGATTTATTAAATTATAGTTTCTGTCTTGATCTTCCGTTAAAACTAAAATAGAAAATTTTTATTCATATATAAATTAACATATTTTATATGGCATTATATAATGTAGTTTTTTTGAGAAAAGATAAGACATGGATTTGGTATTACATTCAAATATATGTTTATAGTATAAAATCAAATCAATGAATTTATATCTGATCTACTATGCTGGAATTATTTGTTCATTCATACATTCATTTTATCTGGATTTATTCAAATTTTATCAATATTTGAAATTATGTATTCAAATATATTGATATAGATCTAAACATCGTATATCACAAATATTCTTAAAGATATAACAAATTCAAAAGTTGATAGTTATTTCAATAAATCTAATTGAATTAATTATAATGAAAGCTAACATTCAGACAACTTCATATTAACTTAATATTTAATTAGTTTATTTTTCATATATTATCATTTTACAACATAAAATCCCTTTCAGGTGGAATTAAAGCCATATTTCTATAAAATAATAATAAAGTAGGATTTGAACTACAAAACACAATTTTACTTTTATAGTCATACAAAAGTATTGCTCGGCATTGCCCATGTGTTGGGGACTTGCCACTAAGGTAATTATGAAGCTTATCATATAGGAAATTTTAGAGTATTTTTTTTTATAGTATTTTATGCTTTCTTATACTAAATTTATTTCTAAAGCTTTTCTCTAAGATAGTTAAACAAGCCTAATATATAGAAAAACAGTACCATAAAATGCAAATTTTAATAATCTTAATCTTTTTCTTTTTTTTAAATAACTATTGTAGTTTTATTTTTTAAAGAGCTCTACGTATAAATAGTATGTTTGTTTTGTTTTAAAGATTTTGTGGCTTCATTTTCTAAAAGAGCTACAGGATGTAGGATCTCCTACAAACACAGCAATCTGGTTTTTATAAAAATACAGATAGATGACAAATGATTTTTTCATATAAATTTTATTATTTATTTGTTTGTTACGGAGTGATTAGAGATATTTATCTGCTGTGATATTTTTTTTTTTTTTTATAAAGATTTTACAGAAAAATGGACAGAAAAATAGGGAAAAGAATGAGATGGAGGTTTTTAAAAAAAGAAGAAACCATATTAGGAAGAAATGGGCAGCGACGGTGGAGCATTGGTAGAAGCTCGGGCTGTGAGATCGTGTTACGCGAGTTCAAATCCCAGTCAA
>JAUZSX010112621.1:0-18004 GCA_034780655.1 Idiosepius hallami
ATCTAGGTGAAGGGTAACACCGAATATATAAATCCCGGGTAAGAGCACGTAAAAATGGCCTTGTGCCAAACTTGGGTGTGCTCACCAAGTAAATATATATATATATAATCCTTTTAAACAGCAAATGAATATTATTTCCTTTAACCAAAATATGTATTGATAAAATAAAATTATTTTATTTTAGACAACGGTAATAAAACAATGAAAAATAATTAGATCTATTAAATATAATTGTTCTTATAGGCAAATGCAACATCTATGTGTCCAAGAGAGCAGCAATAGTCTGATCAACCTCAGATTAAGTCACAATAAGATTAAAAATTATGTGACGTGAGTAAAAAAAAAAAAGTATTTTTTTAATCATAGAATAATTGAGTCAACGTAGGTAAGTGGATACATCGGAAAAGGCTGGAAATGAAGTGTAAAATAACTTTTTTTGAGAGTTTTTTCTTGGATAAAGAAAATCCAATGCACGGTTAGCATTCCAGTTTTTTTTTACCTAATTTTATCCACATTCATTTTGAAATTGGAAGATTATCATACTCACTGGGCAGTGACTGTGAAGCATTGGTAAAAGCTTGGGCTCTGGAATTGTATTACGCGAGTTCATATCCCAGTCAAAACCATTACTTTCACTTCAGCAGCCTTTGGTAGATGGGGCTCGTTAACTCCGGAGAGCACCTCATCTAAGTGAAGGGTAACATCGAATGTAAAAAGCCCGGGTAAGAACACGTAAAAATGGCCTTGTGCCGAACTTGGGTTGAGGCTCACCAAGTAAATATAATATAATATTAATATAATACACATAACTTTTGATAGAGCTGGTTCGTCAAATGATGCGTTGCAACTATTTGATTAAAATCTATTAATGGTATAACAAAGAGTTTCAATTAAAAACTGATATTGAAGGAATATTATTACAAAACAAAACAACTTATTACAAAACAAAACAACTTATTCTTGAGATAAACTTGTATAATCTACAATCAGTAAAAAATTATTGCTTGTAGATTTTATAGATTCAAACATTAAAAACATTACCAAAAATTGAGAATAGTTTATTGTTTTGTTTTCAATTCTTTTGTTTATTATATAAAGGAAAGCATAAAATTGAAATTAGATGTTTCTAAATTAATATTCTAGAATTATAAGGAAAACTATCGAAATAGAACTATTTCAAGAAAATAATAATAAAATTTTAGCATTTTAAAAACATACATTTTATAAGGAGCAATATTAGGAGAAAAAAATAATGCAGTATTTTAAAAAAGGATTACTCGTCCACAACTAACAAAGAGGGTCTTCATATTTCATTATCTTTCCTAATTATATCACAATGGAGTTATTAAATGTTTTAGTTTGTTTTGATCGAATTTGATGTGCAATTTAATGTTTTAACGAAGTCCATTCTTTATTAATAAATGAACTTACAATGTGTCAAAAATTTTTTCATTGAACTTTTTATTTATTTTACAGCTCGTTTTAAAGGTAAAATTTAAAATGTTGCACTCATTCATTATTTTTACTTATGTTTTTATTCTAAATGTTTTTAGTTCTTATTTAGATAAATAAAGCCAGGAATGTGCTTAGGGTAACGCAGACCTCGAATTGCATGGCGGCCTGCAAGCACCCGAGAGGCCGCAAGGCTCCTTTGATTCACAGATCTTTCTTATGCAAAAAATTACCAAAATAATTAATTGTTTTGATTACCACACTTGAAATATACATCTATTTATACATCGTTTTCTGCCTATCTCTCTTTTTATATATATTTGTATATGTATGAATATATGGTCGAACGTTTCAGTACGTTGAGGGAGGACGGGTGGTCAAGTTGCCTATTGTAAAGGAGCAGCAAGGTGCATCCTGCGTCGGAACTGCAAAGTGGCTAAGCACGACACTGAATAAAGCATCGATATCTTAAATATTTAATAAAAAGACGAAACAAAGTGGAAGCATCTTCGAGAAATCTAGAATTCTATATATTCTTAATATTAAAAATTTGAGAATTTTTTTTTGTTTTTAATAATCATAACAAAAATGAAATAAAACAACTAAAACTAGGTCAAATATATTATATATATTTATTTAATATACATTTTCAACAATGTTATTAATCTGTTAAAGTTTTTTATCTATTTATAATACATTAATAATTAACAACAAAGAGTAGAAATATTAATAAAAAAGAATGATCACTTATATTAATTATATCAATATAAAATGCTTTATATAAAAGTATTTAAAGTTTTTTCAGACTCAGATATATACATACACACATAAGTGTATGTGTGTGCAGGACACATTTTTATGCAACTTTTTCAAACAGACCTAAAGCAAAAAGAAATAAATTCTTGTAATTATTTTTAATTATTATATCAATTCATTCATGTCGTAGCGCACAGTGATGTGCGTGCTCATGGTGTAACAATTGATTTCCTCGAAAGGAATAGCAGGTGCACCACCACTGCTGCACCGCGTGCGGGTTTGTACTTGGCATTCTCAAATAGTTACTTATCTAATCACTGACCAGGCTTGACTTCAGTGATCTGACAGAAACTGGTGTCTCTAACATGACTTGACCGTACACCACACCAGATCAATATTATTGAAATTATTTTTTGCCAATTTTATCATGATATTGATATTGATTTATTTTTGTCATTTGTTTTGCATGTGATGTAAAAATGACCTAGACGGCATAAAATGAGCGAAGGAGCTTGAATCTTGATATGATGTAAAAAATGTTACTTTAAACAAAAGTTACTTTTTTTTAAAAAATAAACAAACTGTGAAAATTAAAAAAATAAACCTTGATTCAATGCGTTTTTAAAGTTACTTTATTCAAACCCTAGATTATTGCTTCAAATATGTAATTTGTTTACAATAAATATTCAAGTAAATCGACCACTGAGGGCATTCATGTCATTTTTGCCTTTGACAATAAATAACGGACACACAGACACAGTGAAAAAAATTAAACGCAGAAAAAACTGTTCGCGCATGCGTGCGATAGATTCTTTTTTCTGTTAACTAAAAAAGAAAAATAAGTTTATTTTATTTTTTCTGTATTTTCTGCAATTTTAACAATTCTTTTTGACTCATATATTTTTCTTTCTTTTTCTTTTCTAAACAACCCGAAACAGTGGCAAATCCTCCACGGCTGATTTTTCATTGACCGGTCAAAATAGAGAGAAAAACCAAGTGAAGTGAACGAACGAGAGAAAAAGAAAGCAATAGAAAGAAAGCTTTTGCCTCTTTTTTTTTACTCAGTTTTTAACTATTTTTACTCTCTTTCTCTCTTTCTTCTAAACAAGCATTGCCTATGCGAGTCCGCCATTGGTCCGTTTGGAGGTGCTGCCCCACCCAGCCTGCCTCACACTACTTTCCACCGTCACCACGTGACTCGGGCCCATCCCTGACATGAGAGGGAGTCGTCCTTGTCCAGAAATAAACTTAAGAGCTAAGAAGAACCGTTTAACTATGTCAGCTGGTGTGAGCAAAACTGGATAGATTTTCACCCCACCCCTTACCTACTAAAAAAAACCAGAAAAGTAGGAAACGATAAGGCAACAACTGTAAATGGCCATGCAGAAAGCTTATTATAGTTCTATGCAAGCATTCTCCGGATACTACCCCAACGAAAATGGCTATTGTTACGAAATGGCTGGCCCTTATGGAGTCGGGCCCCAACAACAAGCACCTCAGCAACAACAACAACAAGCTCAACAACAACAACAACACCACGCGCAACAACAACAGCAACAACCACAACACCATTCTCAGCAACCACAACATCACCAGCAACATCACACTCAACAACAACACCACGCTCAGCAGCAGCAACAACAGCAATGCAATTCCGATTACTACGGACCATCTTCGTGTCTTTTACAGACAAACCATATCAACCAAGCTGTGCCAGTGGGCGCAGAGCCACCCAACAATGGCACCGCGGGTGTAATCGGACCTGGAGGTACCGGCCCCGGTGGAGGAGCCGGTGCATCCGGTGTATTAGTTGGTGGAGGGGCCGATGGAGGTGGCGGTGGTGGAGGGAACAATGGTGTTCCAGGTGTGATCCAAGGCGGTGGGGGTGGTGCCGGTGGCCAGGACTATGGAAGTGCCTACTCAAATCCGTGCATGCAAGCTGCTGCAGCGGCGGCAGCAGCGGCTGCAGCGGCCGCAGCGGCCACCCTCAACTGCAATCCGGCCGCTATGGTCGGCTCCAGTCTTAACCCCGGCCACCACCAATCTCTCTTGAAGCAGCAACAGGAAATCTATCCATGGATGAAAGAAACGCGGCAGAATTCCAAACAACGTCAAACTTCGACTAATATGTCAGGTAAGTCAAGTGAAGTCAATAATCCTGAACCACTTAAAAAAAAAATTAAAAATTGTTCATCAAAATACTTTCTAAGCTTTGGTACTGGTGTAGCATGATGCCTACTACCACATTAGCATTTACCTGCTTTGTGCTTATCAATTTCAACATTAACTCCAACTATGGACCCAAAACATAACCACGATATTCATTTCAATAAATTTTGATTACTCGTGTCTCTTAGCCTTAAAATCTGCCCGAAAGTAAGCATCATATTGCATTAGCATCAGTCTTTACTTTGCGTATTTGTCTGTTCTGTGTGTATTTATTTCAGAATACGAGTGGTTTATGTTTTTTATTAGAGTAAGAATTTATTTCTGTTTTACGCACTCTTTCAGTTTATGTAACCATAACTCACACAAAGACGTTTACTTTCCAGGTAATATTGTTCTTCAGCTAAAGATTTGTTCCGTCTGACAAGTGTTCGCTCAGAACAACTAGTTAAAATTAGTCAATATTAATTGTTTTCGACATTAAATAACTGACCGGGTTTTAACAAAAATCATTAGCAGTAAGAAGCAATTTTTTGCAATCGCACTTAAATACTTTTCATTACAATAATAGTCAAATTCGTATCTTCCTGGTTTATTAATTTTTTTTTATTTTAATAAAAGATTTGCTATATAAGATTTTTGTTAATAAATATTGAACACTGTGTACTAGAATTAGATAATTCTGGCTTAGACCTCCTAAATCAGAATTATCCAATTCTAGTGCATAATTAAAAATATTAACTTATATTTTTCAAATAGCCTGAGAGCCTCATATAAGTGCCACCTCCCATGACCCTTTGTAACAATTGTATTTTTATTACATTTTTTTTATTATTTCGAAAAAAAAATGCAAGCAAAGAAATTATGTAAAATGCCATTACACACCCACCAAAAAATAGATTTTTGAAAACAGTATTTAAAAAAAAACAAAGTAACCCCCTTCGCAATAATGTTACTGTTTTAAATGTTTATTAATATATCTAGAATATTAAAAAAAAAGACAACCACGCTTAAGTAACTAATAAAAAATAAACTAAGAAATTTAAAAACAATGTTTAACCCTTTTGAGGCCAAAAAGGCCAATATATCGGCCCTGTTGACATAAGGCAAAAGAAGATATACCTGTATTTTGACCTTAATATGGTTTTTTACTAAAACGGCTTTGAATGATGAGTTGGTTATTTTGGCTAAGTCATGTTCTAAAAGTTAAAAAAAGAAGATTAGACCGTCTCAAATTTTAAAAAAAGTATGAGGTTTTGTTAGGAATTTTTGTTTTATTGGTAATCAATTTTTTAAATCAGTGATATGCATAATGAATATATGTGCTTTTTATGTTTTGGTGGTCTAATGAATAGATACATATTCATCAAATGCTGTTAACCGCTTGTTTCAGTTTTCTTCTAGTTTTCCATTTAATTGAATTTGATAAAGAAAGAATTGTTGAAATCAGGCAACACCGCGTATGATTTCTAGAACACCGGAATATGATATTGTTCAAACTAGCATCAGAGGCATTTGATGAAAGCAAAGAAATATTAAACTTTTTAAATAATATATTTTTACTGCTTGTGCGTCTATTTTTTTTACTCCGTTATTTAGAAATCTATTTTTTAGTTCGGAGAATTTACGTTACAACTTATTCCTCTTTATGGTATAAATAAGTATATAAAAAATAGTTTTATCGATATTAAAATTCATAAGGGATAAATTATGAAAAATAACTTTTGTTAAAAGTATCATTTAAGTTTATCTGGCATGTCTTAAACGCTCAAAAATATTTCCAAACATACAATTTGTACAGTGAAAGTATTGTTTTTATATAAAATTGGATTTTTTTTTATAATTAGTGTGCGTGTGCGCTGCCTGCATTTGTCCCATCATCACTGTTGTATTTATTTCCTACCTTAGAGCCTTTTATTACTAAAATTGTATTGTGTATACTTTTAGCTATTCTAACAAAACGTCAACAAATGAAATGTTTGACAAAAACAATCGTACTCATTCTTAAATTACCGTAAATATTAACCTATTGTTTAACAAAATTTATTGCTGCAGTTCAAGCAATTACCAATTGAATTAAATGATTAAATAAATTTAAGAAAAAGGAGAGGGTAATCACTTTCTGGTACAGTAGGAAGGAAGATGAAGCTAAGTTAAGCCTCACCCATCAATGTAATTGCATTTCTGACCCCCCTTTTGATTTGAAATGAATACCTGGTAAATATATACAAAGAAAAATAGTTTTATACAAAAACATTAACAATGATTTTCATGCTAAACTTTTAACAACAAAGTAAGATTAAAATAAATAAAAGCGTATCTTTAAATAAAATAGATTTTTTAAAAAGCGTTATTGGTCAACGCAAAACGCATTGTTTGAAATCCCAAGTTGAAATTGCACTAATTATCCCAAACCTTTTTCACTGTTCTTAAGGGATTATTATCCCTAAGGTGAAGATAACGGAGAAGTGTTGGGATTTGAACCCGTGTATAACGATTACAAAGTCCGATATTTTATACATTGCACTATTTACTTCCCTCAATATTTTTAATGTTCCAAATGAGAATCAATTCTATTATATGTGATCATTTCCTCTAATATCTTAATTTTAATTTAAATTGGAAATTAAACAATAAATACTGATTGTGATTAATACACCCAAGTCAGTTTTAGTGTGGCATTTCTTATGTAAATTTAATTGATATCTAAAAAGTAAACGACAGATTTTGAAAAGAAGCGATGGAAATCCGGATTTCAAATAAAAAAACATTAAAGAGATTCACAAACTACAGAAAATAGAAAATCAACCGAATGAAAAAAATTCAATTAAGAAATAAGTGTGTTAAACATTGAATTTTTATTAATTCTTTGAACCCTAACATCAAAATTATCAAGTAGTCACTCAGAACCAATATATCAGAGCAACATTTTAGGGTCAAAGTTTTGTTGTGTCTTCTTTTGCCTTATGTTACCAGGGCCGATATATCGGCCCATTAAGGTCTAAAGGATTAAATAGTTATTTTTGTAATCAAATCAATCAACCAGGCTTGTTCCGAGAGTATTTTTAAGTTAAAAAGTTACGAAGACAAGAGTGGCCAGTCAGTGGTACCATTAAAACGATGTGTATTTTGTGATCCAGAACTTATTTTTAAAGAAACCATAAAAGTTCAATAGACATCGGCGATTGTTGATCTACTCTATTTTTTTCTGTATTGATGAATTTTTTACGCATCTCTGCTTCTGACAGTCGTCCATGAAAGGGATGCTTTGTTAAAGTCTCACGCCGTTAATGATGTTAATTTTAGGTCATGAATGCATGAGTTCATTTATCATAACAATGTAATTTGCAATCTCTTTGATTGGAAAAATAGAGGGTATTACTTTTAAAAATGACCCTCACATATATTTATGAAATAATGTGTTTAGATTTGCGATAAAAGGCTGCTATAAACGCTCAATCCTTTGACTTGTCCGTTGTTTATTTTATGTTAGATTTTATAAGATAACAAATTCTAAATCTAGAATAATTTGACCATTATTATTTTAATCATTTATGGTTAAAATCATTCTTAATAGCAGAACTACATATATTGACTATAAAAGACCATGTTACGAAGCAACCGCATCTATCTCTGCGTAACTATCTATATACTCTTATATCTCTATCTATTTATATATATATACACATACACACACACTGAAAATTGTATATATATATATATATATATATATATATATATATATTTAAATTTGTTAAAGAGTCTATAATTTTTTTGGTCGAAAATAATTTTCATTTTATAAAACAATAATGATTATAAATAACTTAAGTCCTTAGTTTTTTCCGATGGTATTTCTTAACTGAACAAGATTATTTATTTAAATAATTTAAACAGAACTCTATTTTGTTTGGTTAATTCTTGTGCACTTCATCTACCGTCTATTTCTTTCGCTAAGAATAGATGTTTAAGTACTGTAACTGTTTCTTTTTTATTCTGTCTAAAACAAAGCAATTAACCCTGGGATTAGAAAACAAGTTGGATTTATTTTTCCTTTATCTTGTTAATTTCAGATAAAAAAGAATATATTTTTAAGATTATTACAAATTTCAACAACATTGTGGTAAAACTTTAATAACAACCGATTAAAACTTAAAAACTATTATTTTTATTCCATCCCCACCCGATGAAGATCGAAAGTTTACCCGGTCGAAACGTAGTGTTTTAAAAAAAATATAAAAATAAAGATGAGGACAATTGTCTGAAAAATTCCTCTAAAAATATTATTTTCATATTACTTTACAATATTTTAAGGAATTTATTGTTGATAGACTTTTTGAAAACCTTGTGTTATACATTATATGTTTAAATATTTGGTCAAAATCCCTCCTCAGCTTGTCTGTTCTAAAATTCTAATTTAGGCTTTTCAAACAAAAAATAGAATCCTTTTCTATTCGTCTTGATTTTAGTTTATTGTTTTTAAAGTAAAATAACATTTGTAGTCATTTAATGCTGAAAACAACCAATTTTGATAAACATATTTCTTTCGAACATCTGTTGTCAGCTTATCAATAATTACACTAAATCTATAGTTGTAAGAAATATAGGGTTTATACTTTCACCGTGTATATTGTTACAAAATTGAACGCATTAGGATTTCTTTTTTTTTTTTTTTGATTTCAATACAAAGCAAATCACTCTGGATTACGCGATCTTCTGCCCTTTTCTAATTGTGTTAATTAATCTCAATCAATTTTTGATAATAGATTTTAGATTTTATTTTCCATTCCATTCGTGAATGGTACGGCTGTGACAGTATTCTTTTATTAAAAATCAAGCTTGTCTCATCGCCAGTTATTAGCCCAGTGACAAGTATATCATCCAATAAAAGCATATTATCACAACCCTTATGATAAGAACTAAGTCTAAAATAATACTTTGACCAAGTCTTATTGTTGGATGAAAACAGTCTAAACAATGAAAATGTTCGATTTCAATTAAAGATATAAGAATAAAATATTTTAGTAAATAAATTAGAATTTGTACAAAAATAGTACATTCATTTTTTTTATCCAAATCATAGCAATTGGCAAAGGTCTTTCTTATTTCTAAGATAAGGTTTTAGAAATTAGTTTATTAAGACTATTTTAATTTTTATTGTTATTCATTTGTGATTATATTTCTGTTATTGTACTTGCTTGACAATAATAATTTAACATCATCTCATCGTTATTGTTGCATCAAGTTTCTTTCTTTATCGTGTGAATTTCTCTGAGGCTATTTTCTAATTTCCATTGTTATGTAATATACTAAAAACGTTATTTTTCAATAACAACTTGAGATAGTATCATTTGGAATTTGTATTTTTGATCTCATATTCGATATTACATACGCATTATTTTATCATTTATCAAAACCGTTTTAGATATGTTTTCTCTTCATTTCTGTTCAAAGCAAAACAAAAACAATACTATTTCGAATGATTTTTCAAAAAATAACATCGTATAAATGTGTTTTTTGAATTCAAAGAAAAATATAGAATAATAGAATATAAAATGTTCGCAATTTTTTATGATGAAAACAATAGCCACTATTTAATTTTAAATGAGCATACATACGTACATAAAAACGTAAAATAAGACGAAAATATAAAAAAAATGATATTTAAAATATAAAACATATGTTCTATTTTGATTAAAAATAGAAAAATAATACGTTTATTGTGTTTTAAATTTTATGAAGCCAAAATAATTTGTATAAATATTGATATTTGATAGAAGCAATATATCATGAGGTAATTAAAATGAATTCGACCCGTTTTTTTAACCTTAGAATACTATCTGCTAGTCAGTCAGAGCCATTCTATTAGAGGACCATAAGAGGATCGAAATGTCAGTGTGTCTTTTTTGCCCTGGATTACTAAGGCCGGTATATCGGTTTTTTAGGATCAAAAGGTTGTTCAACATAAGGTGACATATTAAAGAAAAAAATGTTTTCAATTAATTATTTCATAAATTAGACTATTGAAATACAAGGAAAAAGATCATATACCCGTAAATATTAAAATTGATGTTTCTAAAATTTTCAATGAAATGATTTTTATTGTAAAAAGTTATGGGCGCTTCTTTTCTTTCAAAATAATCAAACAAAATATGCCGTTGATTACTCACATATTTTAAGATTTCAAAACTGAAATTAGAAAAAAAAAAAATATTTATGTGTGTGTGTGTTTTTTTTTTTATTTAGACGCACAAATATAAACACACCAAGGAATTGCTTTTTAATTCTGTACAGATAGCCTCGAGAAGCCCTAAGCGTGAAATTGTGTGTATTAATGTGTTTGTCTTTGTATTTTGTTTTTGTATTTTGTGTATGAAATTAAAAAAAAACAACTTTAGATACTTACTCTAATTCTAGATGCCAAAAACATAGAAACAATTATTAATTTAAAATGAAATATTTGTACCTTTTGTTAATTCCTATTTTTAAAAAAATTAAATCTATATAAAAATAAATTACCATATACTGAAAGTTTGAAAATATATTTTTAATAAGTCATTAATTAACGAATGTTTTTTGTTTGTTTCGCCGTTCGGATTAACTTGATTGATTATTAATATGTTTAACTTTTTCAAAAAAATAACTCAGTAAATTAGTGAATTAAGCCTAAAGCCAGTGTTGATTAATGTAGTTAATATATTTTCTGTACTCTGTACAATATGTTTTTTTTATTAGTACTGTTGCTTTTACATTTTTATATACGACAAAAATAGCTTGCCCAAAATGTTTTTAATTTTACAAATTGCCGAGCCCCTTTTAGTCGTCTCTTTTGTTTTGCTTATTTCTGTCTAACACACCTTTCTTTAACCCATTCAACCCTAATAGGCTGATATATCGGCCTAAGTTACTTAAGTCAAAAAAATACACACGGATATATGTACCCTTATATGGCCTTTTAATAGAACGACCCTGAGTGACTCGTTGGTAATTTTGCTAAGTCAGGATCCAAAGGTTAAGTCCTAAATATTGGAGTGTGTGTGTGTCTTCTTTTGCCTTAGGCTGCTTGGGCCGATATATCGGTTTCTAAGGGTTTAAAAGGTTCAGATCGAAAAGATTTTGAGGCGTCTAATGTCTTTTCTAGTTGGATTTCTTCTGAGCTCCTTAATAAGGCCATTAACAAAATTATATTTCAATAATAATTCATTTTATATGGTAAGGGTGAGACACTTCAGATTGTTCACTGACCCTCCCCCAAGGATCGTCTTCACCCTCTCTTATTTTTTAAGAGCTGTATAGATAAACAAATCATTTCTTACAAACACATGCTATCGGAATTTTCTCACGTTTGATTTTAGAAAAAAAAATGTAAATTGTCCAAATTTGTCAATGATTATTTTTTAATTTTTTCCGATTGATTCATTAAACTAATTAGAGTATTACAAACATGTTGCGTTGTAAAGTAAGAAAGTATGAAATTTGACTATTGGTAGGAGTTTTATTATTCATAGTATTTTTAAGGTTTCACTCCAACAACAGCCAAGAAGGCTATCTACAGATTATTACATACATGAATCCAACTCTTGGAATCGCAAATTTCTAAATTTTTATTATCCAACTATTAGCATTCTTAGAATTTCAATTGATGTATCACAGAACCAACCTACTCCTTAGTCTCAAGTTACTTCTGTTTTGAAAAAAATCTCGGATATTTGTTTATTCATTTATGTTTTTAAAGTCCCTCTTAGGGCAAAACATCTTCTGACTGTTTTTAAATATAACTAGATGTAACACAAATAATAGACTCCTTTACCATTTTTGTACTATTTCAAGACGCTTTAATCGGTTACTTTCTCTACTTTTAATTACGTATTGAAATATTATTACTTAGTATCGAATTCACTTTGGTCTATGTATTACTTTCGACATTTTAAAAAATAAATTTCATTAAATTTCTGAAAAAATAATGGAAAAAATTTACTATTTTATTTTTTATTTTTCTAATTTCCATTTGTTGACTCCCAAATACCCTTGCCCTTCTCACATAGATTTATTATTCATTCTTATTATTATGTATTATTATTATAATATGTTGATGTTACCATTTTGACTAAAACTACTCTTAAACCGAACATTCAAAATTTTAAATCATGTCTGCTATGATTGAAGAAAAAATTATTAGTTATCTATTTACGTAATGGCAAAATTTCGGATTTGAAAATAAGTCCAGGTTTAAGGAAGGATATCTAATATTTAAATTGAAACTTGATTTTTAGAAAAAAAATATTTGAGTTGTCTGTCGATTTAAAGATGAAGACTAAATACAAGAAATATCATTCGAGATTTACCTTGAATTATTCAATTAATGCTGCAACGTTTGTATTTAAGGAATTCTAAACAATGTTGGTTAAATTGAAAGGAGGAAGCTTTTTCAGCCATCGTTCTAAAGAAATACACTATAATACACAATATAATATACATTATATTTGTTTTTTTATGAACTATTTTCATCTGTGTTGTCAACGGTTACATTTGACTTGATTTTATCATCAATTATTTTTATCTTGTCGGTCGATTAGTTTCGTCTTTATCATAATGTTGTCAATCTGTTTTTTTTTACGTTTTTTTAGCCTTCATCGTTTTATTCGCCCGAATTCTTACTTTCACACTTCGCACATATTTGCCACTTCAACAAATATTTTTTTTTATATGAAGATCGTAGAGTGTGTGTGTGTGTGTGTGCAGGTGTGTAATTTTATGCATTCCATTAGACACACACACACACACACACACACACACACACACACATATATAAATCTGATGACCAGTGACCACGTAGGCGAAAAATTGACAGTCAACGAAAGCCTTTGACTCCATGTCTACGCTTAAATAATATACATGCTCTATCACCGATATTGAGCACTTTAACTCTAACTATAAGCAATCTACACTCTACAGCTATATATATATATATATATATATATATATTAATTAATCTGTAGAGTGTTTGGATAAAAATGGATGTATGTATATATGGATATATGTGCATAAATATATAGTGAAGAAGCGATATATCATCTGATAAATAGGTTGTTCCATAAAAGTTAGAGTTGTGTAGAATGAAAAAGGGCCACGCCGTGAACATTTAAGTTTCATTTCACATTACATTATTTAATATTTGAGTGTTTAGGAATAAAAAAATATATTTGTTGATGTATCACTATAAACGATACATGATTTATTGCTGGCGAAATTGTATTTATTTTTCATATTATAAGATTTTAAAATTTTTTATTAAGCCCTCTAATATTTTTGCCATGTATTTTTGTATGTACACACATATGTATATTTGTGTAGGTGTTAGCAAACGGTCTCCGAGAGCTTCTTCAATTTCAAATTCGTTTGATGTTTTAAATAGCAAACTAGACTGTGTTTTAATTTAAGCATCAAACGGAAGAAACATAAAACTGTATTAAAGGTCGTTCAAAAAGTAACACCTATTTTCCTATTCCCTCTAGAAAGGATCTCTTATTTTAATGACTGAACTTAGGATTCATGAGTTGTAATTTTTGTCTCTCTATTGCTGTAATGATGTGATTGGTGCGAGACTCTAAGAAAGAATTTTATTATTGATGCGCATCAGTAGCAAGGATACCTGAATTAATTACTGTATTCAGAAAAAACTTGAACCAAATAAGATTTACCGCTATGTTTACTGTTATCACTCTCCTCTTCATATCTCTTTAAAGAATAGGTGGTATCACTTTTTGAACAACCTTCGTATGAAATAAAAATATATAAAAATGCATTCATATGCATTTATGCTATAATTTCATTTCAATCATGCTCTATACATTAAAGTTAAATAATTTATGTCACCAGTTCAATGATGATTATAAGAATTGTCTAGTGTAAATATTGTTTATTTCAGTGAACACAGAATATTCTACATTTGTTGTGTATACGGTGATTGCATATGCATGAAATTGTCAGTCAACAAATGAATTAAATTCCAGTCTACATTTACCACGTCTCTGTGTTTGCATAGATGTGTAATCAATCGTTCATAAGTGTGGGTGCACGCAAATTTCCATTTCATTTTCCAATGAGTACATCTTTGTATGTATTTGCAACAATATAAATTACTAGTCATAAATTTTCAAAAAACACCTCTGTGTACATGTGTCTATTCTTTCCAGTTGAGTAACAGCAACATGTCTTGTATAAAAAAACTCTTATATTTTTAAATTTTATTTTTGTATGTTTCTTAGTGTTTAAATTCTTTGGGTTAATAAGTTGATTTAAATATCAAACAATTCTTCTTTCGTGGCGCTCTTGATAATTTTTGAGTCTTAATGTTGCTATTTATATGAAAGCCGTGTTGCATAAGACATTTTTTGTTAATGCTTTAGTTTTGATCCGTTTTCATTCTGTGGGAAAAAATACATTTTTGATAATGCGTTCTTAAGAACGGTTTATTTATGTTTTGTTTGTTTCTGATGCTGTTGTAATTATTTAGAATTCTGGTAGTTGGAAAAGTTAGAAGTGGCAGACATTCTTTGTAAATATATTTTAAAGATACCTTCAAAATTGATTATGTCTTTGAAATTTCAAATAGAAAATTGTTGATATAATTGGCATAAAGACTTTAATGATCTAAAATTTACATGCTGGGGATTTATGAAATTATTTTATTTAATTATTAATGACTAGTACATACAAGATGTATATGAGATACTTATATAGAAATATTGCCTATGCTTATCATTTAAATACACCTAAGGCCGTTTCAGGGGATAAACCCCGATCGCAATAAAATTAATACTCAAATTATTTCTTTGTAATGATAATAATAACTAATATATATTATTTTAAGATCACCAATGCAAGAGGTTAAGAAATAACTATTTGTAAAGTCTTTTCTAATAAGTATAGAAGAAATGAAAAATAGATCCTGACGACGTATGATAGAAATTAAAAAAAAAAGACATAGTCATATGCTGTGCAGAATCTAAAAAGGTTTCGGTTACACCTTCATCAATGCCAGGCATATCTCACTGTATTTATTTCATTGTAAGATGTTTTAAATGGACAGTAGATGTTATTGTCTTTTTTTAAATAGATTTTAAAAATGAGAAAATTCAAAGATATATAAGTATATAAAATTGCGTCTATAAGTATAACAGTCAGTGCAAATCTCAGTGATTATAATTATTATTATAGACGTACTTGTAAGTCCTGTGAAATAAAATAAAACTACCGGAAACCAACCCAAAACTTTTTCTCTATATATTTTTTCCTTTCACATTATCCGGAAATTAAATTTTAGGCTTTTTTTTTCGATCTTAATAAAAAAAAACTTTGTATGAATGAATATTGATAAGTTTTTAGACTTACTAATTAAAACAAAAAAAAACATGGGCTAAATTTGTCAAAACTTGCGTAAAGAGACAGGAAATATTTTTCACGAGTTGAATACAAAGTTACACAATTTTCTTATCAGAAAATTTATCTGTATATAGCCTCTTATTTTTTTTAAATAATATTCATCAACTTAATTTCAGTGAAACAAAAATTATTTTCCAATTTTTCTCTTTTTACTTTGGGTAAATTCTTTTTTAGAAATATGTTATACTTATTTTGCAACTACATAATCAGTACTTTTAAAAATATATGAAGAAGAGTGTCAGTTATTGTGGTAATTTTAGTATTTACTCATTGTTAACTATCCTCGCCTCTGTTGTTTGAGAAGTTATAGAACTATGTAATTTATTTTTTTTATTGATTAAAACATGTTTTATTTAACATATTTTTTTTATTTCTGTTATCTTGAAATATTCATAATTGTTTTGTTTTCACATCAGGGCTAAAAACTCAGCAATTACATTTAAATATTTCTTGCGTAATGTAAAAAGATGGTAAATATATAGACATAAATAAATGGTACTTTCATAATTAATGATTTTATATGCAATTTATAAATTTAGAATGCGTAAATTGTTGATTGTATTTATTAACTTTAAAAGAAAAGCAATCGATTTATGTATTGTATTTTAAAATATCGCAGAGAATAAAAATTGTGTAACGTTGTCACAGAGACGACAAGCAAAAATCGAAAGAAATCAGCGATCACACACATACACACACATATATATATATTATGTATATATATATATTATGTATATATATATATATATATATATATATATAGAGAGAGAGAGAGAGAGAGAATATAAACTTTCTCTCTATAAAAATAATTATGATCATGATGAAAGCGAGAAAAGTTTTACCAAGTTTTACTACCAAACCACTATAATCTATTAAACTTAAAAGTAGTTTTGAAGTGTGCTATTAAAACTGTTATCTAATATCAAAATATGAATATTCAATATAAACAAAATAACTTATTTAATTCACGATTTTTCCATTACAAACCACTTTCATATTTTATCAGTTTGTTCAACGTAAAAAAATTGAACGAAAATAATAGAATTACGAATTAAAAAAAAAACATTTTGAAACAATATTATATTTAAAAACAATGTGGGTTTATCGCAACACAAGTAGTTTTTGATGAAAATTAACTCAATCTGAAGTTCTTAATAGTTTTATAAATGCTGATTTTAGAGACATTTTTGTCTTCATTTAAGGATAATTTCAATCAATATATTAAATCAATTAAAATAAATTTTTATAAATTGCCATGTATTGATGTGGAGGCTTGAAAAGTTATTAATTCTGTGTATTCACATATGAATTCAATTTTCTTAGTAGTAGTAGCAGTAATATATTTTTTTATGAATATTATCTATCATTATCAATTTTATTGCTGCTGCTACTATACTTATCATTGTTGGTGCAGTTCAGTTGTTGTTATTGAGTAAATATACAGAAATAGTATAATAATCATAATTATAAGAGATAATATATATACTAATTATAGTTAAATTAGTAATAATTCTATGAAAATATACAGAGAAATTGTATATTAACTATACTTATACCATCAAAAATCAAATTAGACATGAATTCTCAATTAGAAGCCCTACGAAAAATTAAGAATAATTAGCTTACAACGGTAAATGATATATTTACTACTTAGGTGAAGGGTAACACAGCTCATCTAGGTGAATGGTAACACCAAATGTAAAAAGCCCGGGGAGGAGCACGTAAAATGGCCTTGTGCCAAACTTGGGTTGGTGCTCACCAAGTAAATATTATAATAGTAATAAATTCTTAAGATAGCAGATTTTTTTGTTGCAAAATTTGGGTTATAAGGTTTACATCACCCGACTATTAATCATGAACTATCTATCCCTAGTTTTTTAATCACATGTGTTTTCACTTCGTAGACGCTTAATCACTCCAAGAATTGTAATCACTTGGGGATTTCTGAATCGTTTATACAATGATATTCCAAATAGGTTTTCCCTAAAAAATTGTCAAAGGGGCCAAAAATTTAAAATAATTGCATCAATAACATTATTAAATAAATAATGTAATTCTTTTCTTTGGGGTGAGTAAAGTTTTTAATTTGGGGTGATTAAGTGTTCAAATGATAAAAAAAAACACGTGATTAAAAAGTCTAATGTTTATATTTCTGTTATTGATATTCGAGTGATGAAAAGTCAGTAAA
>JAUZSX010112732.1:0-18002 GCA_034780655.1 Idiosepius hallami
TCACTTTAGCAGCCTCGGGCAGATGGGGCTCGTTAACTAGGGAGAGCAGCTCATCTAGGTGAAGGGTAACACCGAATCTAAAAAAAGCCTGGGTAAGTATACGTAAAAATGGCCTTGTGCCAAACTTGGATTGATGCTCACCAAGTAAATATAATATAATGCACTAATATAACGGCTCTGGGTGACTACTTGGTAATTTTAATAACTTAGGATCCAAAAGATTAATGTCCAATACAGCCAGGATCGTGCGTAGGGTCCAAGTGGCGTAGCAACAGTTTTTACTGCCCAGGGCGGTTGTAAGATTTGCACTCCTTTGTCCACTGATAATCCGTTAAGCTTCAAAACTCCATAAAGCCCTAAAATTGTTTTTTATGGAACTACAATCAAGGATCTAATTATATTCAATTTAAAATATTTATTTTCAGTATTTATTTTTTATTTTAAAATATTTATTTCCAGTGATTCCATTAAAATATCCGTTTAAAAACAGTTTTATTAGCCACACAAAACAAATCATAAAACAAGCAGGAAATAATTTATTAATAAAAACAATACAACAAAACACAATCAGTCAGTAAGTATGATGGACAACGACAGCCCTGACGATGGTCAATGTAGACCGGTACACTCCGGGAATACGAACTCTGGACCCCATCGCAAAAGATCCTGTGAGAAAACAAGAAAACATTCAACGAAAGACCATGAAAAGAAGAACTAAAATTAACACAACATGCATGAATGACAAAATTCTACCAAGGTATACAAAAACATGGGTGGTGATGAGATGAAGTTCGGGCTACGGAATCTTATTACGCGAGTTCAAATCCCAGTCAAGACCAATGCACCTACCTTTTCCCACCTCAAGCAGTTTGGGCTCGTTAACTCGGGAAAGTAGCTCATCTAGGTGAAGAGCAACACTGATTTCAAAAGCCCACAAAAAGTTCTCCAGGTTGGAGGTTGAGCAAAGGGCTATCGACTCTTTCTCGTAAAACAAGTATGCTACGGAAACAGCAAAAAAACAAAAAAACAAAACAAATTTGCTGCCCAAAGAACCACTTGGTGTAACAATTGAGCATAGGGCTAGCGACTCTTTCTCGTAAAGCAAGTATGCTACGGAAACAGCAAAAAAACAAAATTACTGCCCAATGCACCATTGCACCATTTGGTGTAAAGGTTGATGGAAAATACGAAAACATAAAACAATATATATATATATATATATATATATGTACACAACAATTTTGAAAACTCATGTCGATTATAGAATTTCAGATTTATTGTTTACTATTATTTTTTTTTCTATTATCGATCTCATAATCCCCCGCCCCCCGGCATGTGCCACCCAGGGCGGAACACTCTCGTCGGCGACTCCTTTTGCTATGCTACAGGTAGGGCCCCTGCATACCCCGCAGTTGTGTGTGTGTGTGTGGTGGGTGCATGCTTCCTGTCTTTATTTAAGCTTCTTCAATTCTCCGGGGGAACATAGGACCGCAATGACGTTTGTTGCAGTTTCTGTTACATTTCTCTTTTTACGGATTTTTGGTTCACTCAGGCCAAGTCCGTACTAAGGGTCTTGCTCAGACCCTATTCGAATCCCCAACCTGGTAGACCAGTAGAGCTGTTTTTTTTAATGAAAATCCAATAAATATAATTTTTACATAATTTTTTTTATTTGATCATTCCTCTTTAAGGTGCACTAAAAAATAAAATACTTTTCATTCATTTTTTTAAAATTCATCAGACAATTAAATCATGGTGGTTCAAAGACACGTGACGTGACGTACGTGCTTTGCTTTTTTGATCACGCATCTCAGTTAACTCGGAAGAGTAGCTCATCTAGGTAAAAAAGCCTAGGTAAGAGCACGTAAAAATAGCCTTGTGCCAAACTTGGGCTGGTGCTCACCAAGTAAATATAATATACGAGGTCTGTATAAAAAGTATCCGACTTTTACCCCGGAATTATATGTAGGGAAAGAAAGAAATACAATATTTTTTCAAAGGTAAAATTTATTAAACTGTAAAAAAAAACAAAAAAACGCAAAGATTTCAACGAACATCGTAGTTGGTTTCGTTAAATAACGTATAAAATTTAGTTTATTGTAATATTGAGTATATTAAAATGCAATATTTATTAAAACTTAATGGCTAAAAAGATGATGAAAATATATAAAATGAATTATACGCTTTTCTTGGTACATTGATTTATTAAATGGATTCAATGAATTCTTTAATATCACATGAGGGAAATAATTTGGTAACTATTTTTGTAAAAATTTTGTGCAGTCACTTTTGACGGCATAGGCATGATTAAAAGAAATTAATCCTTAGTAAATGATTATTCATATTATAAATTGATTACTGATTTCATTTCCTCGTGTTAAAAATGAGTCAAAACAAGTATTTATTATTATTATTAGTAGTAGTATTATTATTAATGATAATAATAGTAATAATAATAATAATGATGATGATAATATTATTATTATTATTATCATCATCATCTGATTAAACAAAGACAGTTACTAAATTTAACTGACCTTATTTTGCTTTTTTTTCTTTTGTTTTGGTTATGAAGGCAAAAAGAGGAAGAAGGGTAAATATGAGGTCAATGGCCAATGGCCCTCTGGGACTTGACTAGACTAGACTGGACTGGAAGTCGGGGAACCACACACACACACACACACACACACACACACAAACGAAAATAAGCACATAGAGACTAATACACCCACCTCTACATAAACAGCAACACACTCACACAAACACAAAAAACACACATAGCCTTTTTGCACTACTGGGTCATAACTAGGATGTACACCGTTTGTTAAATGCAATTTGACTGCCTATTGAAATTCAAAATAGCCAATCAAATTGCATTAATTATGACCCATTATTCAGTACTCACATTTTTGTTTTCCTGAAGTGCAAAAAGAGGGCCCCCACAGAAAACTCACGAAAATGCACACACAACACATACACACTGACAGACTAAAATTCTTGTTTCGCTTTTGTATTAATTTGGAATTAAAATTTTTGTAATTCCAAATGTTGACCCTAAGTTAAAATTTCCAGGTTTGTGTCTGGGGGACTGAACCCCCCGAACATAAATACAAATGTTCGGGGGGGTATTATTCAGTCCCCCACAAATTTGAAATTCACAAGCAGCCCCCGGTGAGACAGTGCCTCCTGTCTAACTAAAGACGAAGGGTGCATCATCTTCTACCCAGTGGTTTAACCACGCCCCAAGATACAAACCTAGAAATTTTAATACACTACAACTCTTTATCAAATAAACTTTTGTTTATTTTCGTTAAAGAAGAGAAAACTTTTACACAAGAAAGTAGTAATCCGTAGAAAAAGATCGATAGGAAAAAAGAAAGAGGGAAGGAAAGTGGGAGGAAGATTAAGGACAATGAGTGGCAGGCGAGAGAGAAGGGGAAGGTCAAGCAAGCAGTGTTCCTTAAAGCGTATAGAGTGGGTCGCTTGTCGTGGGTGCAACTGAAATTTTCTCTCACAGTGTCCGTGCGTACGTAGGTACTATGACCGGTTCCTCTGGTGAAGAGAAGTTGTCTTTTTTAAAGAATTTGAGAGCCTCCCGATTTCGTCCAAAAATAAGTTTATGGTCGAGCGCTGATTGGTTCTTAAATCGAGAAATATGTCACGTGGTATTGTTACTACTACGTCCGAGCTTTTTGTCTGCTAGTTCCAAGAACTGGGAGCCTGTTTTTAGATTTTGACCTGAAAGGAGTTTGCAATGTGTAGGTGTGGCAAATGCCCGCGTAAATTAAGTTTTTGAAACACGTGGAAGATTTTTAACTTTATATGCGTGTTTGTGTTAGAGAATAAAATAGGAAACAGCACAAATTCCCATGAATCGTCACTGAATCGCGTTCGCTCAGTGGTTGGGCCGGCAAAGCGAAATGGAAAAAAAGGTGGCATTACTTTAGAACGATCTGCATCGAAACCTGTGGAACCAAATTTTAAATTATAAAAAAATAGCAAGATTAATTTATTAAAAACCACCTATGGGGGGAGAGAAGAAATCTTACTACCGCTACGGGCGGCAAAAACGATTTTTATACCACGCGTTCATTTTCCAAGACTATTCGGATTTAAACTCATGGCACTCGTCTATTTTTAACCCCTCGGATTAGTAACACCTTTTACTTATTATATCATTGGACACATTAGTATACACATTTCAATACTTTCTAAGGTGATCTTCGTTGGTTGCTGTTATAAAACGCCTACAAGACGCGATCCGTAAGGTCGGTGGTGGTGGGCCTGTTGTTCTACTTTTTTCCTCTGATGTGGTTTTACGCCGCGTTCGTTGCTTGTTATTTTAACTTTCAAACATTGAAAAAAGGGCAAAGAATAGAAGACCCCAAAAATGCACACACGCACACATACACAAAGGCACTCACCTACACAGTTTGGTCGCTTTGTTTTACGGTATATCAAACTTTTAGGCAGCGAGGCTGGAGACTGGAGCATTGGTAAAAGCTTGGACTTTAAAATCGCATTACGCGAGTTCTAATCTCCGTCAAAACCTTAAGCTAATTCGGGCTGATGGGACTCGTTAACTAGGGAGAGCAATTCATCTAGGTAAAGAGCATCACTGAATGCAAAAATTGAGCGTTTAAAATAGCCTTGTGCCGAACTAGGCGAAAATTTAAAGAGTGTGCCGTGATATAAAAAAAGGTTGGGAATCACTGCTCTAGGGTCGGTAACCTTTTTGGGGAGAGAAAACCTCAAAACGGCAATGGCAGAACCATTGAGGAGGAGGAGGACCAAAACAAAAATCCTTATTCGACTTGTTATTTCGATCATGTCGAGGGTAAAAAAGCAGACGATGGATTATTACTGGTCAAAATTTACTTGTGAGCTGGACCACCGCAACCGCACCCACCGGATGTGTTTTTTTTCTTTCTTTCTTTCCTTCGTTCCGTTCTTTCTTTCATTCTTACTTTCTTTTCTTTATTCTTTTACTTGCTTTCTTTCCTCCTTTCCTTGCTTTTCTTTCTTCCTTTATTTATTTTCCTCTCTCTTTTTTCTTTCTTTCCTTCCTTCCTTCCTTTTTTTCTTTATTTATTTATTTCCCTCTTTCTTTTATCCTTCCTTCCTTCCTTTCTTCCTTTCTTTCTTTCTTTCTTTCTTTCTTTCTGTCTTTCTCCCTTCTTTCTTTCTTTCTTTCCCCCCTCCCTACCGTCTTTCCTTCCTTATTTCTTTCTCTTAGATGACAGGACAGACAAGTAGTATTTATTTCTTTAACCAACAACACACAACCAACGAACACATACCATTCCTCCACACACAGCGGTCACAGCCAACAACAATCAGTCAATTTCCAGAACAATAATTAGACGCTTCTTCGTTGTTCTATGCCAATAAAACCCAATTCAGTCAGCATTGCGTTAATGTTGCTATTCTTGAATTATTCTCGATTTAACTAAAAAACCAGGGCGAAAAGAAGAGACCCAGCCCAGAGGCCCACCCAAGTTAAGGAGATAAGATTTTAACCAACATGTAGAGCCTTTTTCTGATGTTCTAATTTACTGATAGTGAGTGAATAATGGTAAGACAAGAAGAACCACTAGGTACGAAAATAAGTGATAGAAAAGAATTTACAAGTGTTTTTGTGTTTAAGATAATGGATAACTGACATTTCATCCCCTAACATTTAATCACGGACATGTAATCACTAGACATTTAATCACCTAGTTTTTTCATCACGACGACACTTTACAACAATCGAGACATATTTAATCACGCTCTCAAGACAAAAAAGTGATAATGTAAACCATAAAAAATAAGTGTTTATTTATGTGATTATGCTTTTATTATATTTACTTGGTAATCACAAGCAGTAGCACCAACCAAGTTTGGCACAAGACCATTTTTTTAAAGGTGAATGCAATGGTTTTGACTGGGATTTGAACTCGCGTACTACGATTATGTTTTTATTACGTACATTTTTATCGCCTTGATATTTTTGACGTTATATTAAAATCTATAGAGTTTTGATGTTTCTTAGATATCACATTTTTTTTCTAGAGAGCGTGATTAAATGTCTCTTGTCTGGCGCTAATCCATGTGATTAAATGTTTAGTGATTATATGTCTATGATTAACAATCGGGTAATTAAATGTTTGATGAAGAAATACCTACATCCCAATATTTGTTACGGCCAAGTCACATTGGAGACAAAAGTTCTTGCCAGATCACCGAAGTTAAGCAACTTAGAGCCTGTTCAGTTGTAAAATGGGTGACCACTTAGGAATATCAAGTACTGTTTTGTTATTGTACAAAGAAGGCTGGTTGGTGCTTTTTCGTGGTATGATCAGTCGAATACATTAAGCATTGGAACTGAAAGACATCCCATCCTCCCTGACAGCAGACGATCAGCAGCTATAAAAAAAAAAACGTCTTCGATTAGAGTTACCCCCTAGGGTGAGGACTGGGAGTCTAGGTTTAATCTGATATCTCGAAAAACTCTATAACAACAGGAAGACTGATCTAAGACCGAATGGGTGAGGAGATGTCACCCTGTTCAACAACAACAACATGGCAATCAGCGGGGTCGCCGGGGTGCCGGGAGAGGCGGACTAGAGCTTTAAAACGGCCCGGGCATTATCTAGAGAGCGGCCCATATTGCACTACAATAGGCCTAAAGCAGCTACTCATCTCACAGGGTCTAAAATATATTCTTTATGTGGTGTCCCTAAAATACGGGTTCACAATAGTTAAAGTGAAGAGTTTAAATATTATAAGAGCGGCTAAACTTATGCATTATCTCTGCCAGAATGACAGGGTTTTATACCGCATGGACGAGTTCATGTTGTGTTATAAATAGGGGTGTCAATTACCCCAGAACACTATATATGATAATTATGCAGAATGGACTTTTCATATGTTATTTCTTACCTTACGCTTAGAAATATAATATGGAAAGTTCTTAAACGTACTGTATATTATAAACGTATGGTTTAACATAGTAGTGAATAATCTTGTTTTGCATAGTTGACTTTTGATTTTTTTTTTATCTATTGGCGCCACCGGCCCACCATTGCCCAAATGCCCGGATGGCCAGTCTGCCAATGGGTACCGGCACACACGCATTGTTACCTTTAAATTTTAACTAAAAAGTTCGGCGCTTTTGCAGAACAAGCAAATGGAGAAATTAGCCGGAATATTTTTTGGGGTCGGAGACCGGTTATAAGACAGCATCGGTTATAAGACAGCAATTTGATTGGCTTATTAAATGAACTTAATTGTGTTAACCTAAATCCTAACCCTAAACCTTAAACCTAACCCTAAACCTAACCCTAAATCCTAAACCCTAAGCCTAGCCAATAAAATTGCTTAGAACCGGTGCAAATCCCCGTGAAAAAAAAAAAGATTTCTTCATTTGCTTGTTCTGCAAAAGCACCAAAAGTTCCATGTAAACAATTCGACCTTTTTTTTCTTGATTTATTGATTTTATCTCATATTGATTGGTTTTCTCTAATTCTTGTTGTACAATGTTGTTTTTTATTTAAGTTTTTATTAAACCTTTTGACCCTGGTTGACCTAAGGCAAAAGAAGATACACCAATATTTTGTGAAAAATAGAGAAATTGATTTTATCCCAGGATATGACCCAAATCTACGATTTTGACTGGTCGAGAGAACCTCAGAACCTCTGGTTTAAGTTTTTTCTTTTTTTTGTGTCTGTGTATGTGAGGGGGGGGCAATTGTTCAAAGATAATTTGACCTCAGTTGATGACGTATGATTTATATCGAATATCTCCATAAACACTCCTCTTCCGGCACAAGCATATTTTTTTCTTTTTCAATGGGTGATGGTGAGGGGAGATGATGACCTTATTGAATGTTTCAATTGTCCACTCTTCACCTTTTAGATAGAATCGCATGTCCTCATTCAATCGGAATGTAAAACAGGTTTATTTTTTGTTAACATAATCATCTTCTTCTAATTTCTAAGCCACAGGCTGCGGACTCAAAAGTGTTTATTAGGTTGTCCCAAAAGTTCGTAAACATCTGTTTTATGATGAATAATTTTGGTGGTTTTTGTTATTACTTTTTGGCAAGTGCAATTTTAAAGTGTTTAAGAATTTAGGGGACAACATTGTCCGAAAAGGTCGTAAACTCTAAGGGTTTGGTACGGTTCGGCGATGCCGTTTCGGCGTCGGGACAATTCGGCGTGGCGGTTTCGGCGTCGGAAGTTTTGTTTGCATTTTAAAAAATCAATTCAGCAAACTAAAATGTTTTTTCTTGGAATAAAATTGGAATAAAATTATTTAATGAAAAAATTAACCGAAAAAAAAAATGAAATTTAAATACAGCAATTTTCAAAATATTTTAAATTTAAACTCGAGCAAAATTGTTTAAATAAAAAAAAGGACTTGTTGAAAATAATATTTTCTAAAAGGTATTGAAATATTTTTTGATTAATATTTTTGTTTTAAACAAGTGTTTAATTTTTCAAAATAGAGTATTCGAAAATTTAAACGAAAACAATGTTTATTGTTCAGCGTTTCTAAGCTTTCAACTTTTAAATTCTTTTTTAAACGTTAACTTTTATAAATTAATAAAAAGAATGAATATATAAAGTAAAAAAAGAAAGGAAGGGTGTCGCCGAATCGTACCAAACCCATGCTGGTATGTTTTCTTGAGGTTGCATATTGTTCTTCGTAGGGGTCACTCACTACACCATTGTAATATATTTACTTTGTCGGGCACCAACCCAAGTTAGGCACAAGGCCATTTTTACGTGCTCTATATACCTGGGCTTTTTGAATTTAGTGTTGCCCTTCACCTAAAAGAGTTGCTCTCCCGAGATTACGAGCCCCCTCCCTGCCCGAGGCAGCTAAAGGTAAATGTCTTTTTTTTTATAGGGATTTGAACACGTTTATTACAATTCCAGAATCCAAGGTTTTACCAATGCTCCATTCTCCCCGGCCATTTGTAATGTTTCTCCTTTTAGTTAGCTTTTTAAAGGAAGGATTTTTATTTCTTTATTTAGATAATGGAGTAAGTACCTCTGGCAACAGGCAACACATGTTGTAGGTCTGGGATCTCAAAGGGTACTAAACTTGCCTGCCTTTGTTGAACATGGTTCTTGTTCTTCTTCACTGTTGAAAACAAACAGAAACAAGCGCCGTTCGTTCAGCTGGAACGCGGAAGTCTTTAATCATCCAACAGCTTCATCTCATCATCATCTTCCAAAATGATATGCGTCTTTCTTTTTAGTTTTTTTTTCACACAAGGCTGGCCTTAGTTAATTGGAAGCCCTCGGCGAAGAAGTGAATTTACTGGCTCCAAATGAAATAGAAAAAGAAAAATACGGAAAAAAGAAAAATACGTAATTATCCAATAATAATAAAAAAAATGCTTTATTTAAATCTAAATCAACGAATAACAGAAATTTATACAAACATTTGTGTAGATGTCATAAATCTTCAACAAAAACCAGCTTTTCGTGCTTTGATTTCTGTGTGAGGCCGGGCGAGGCCCTTACAGACTGATCGGGGGCCCTAGGCAGTTGCCTAATTTGCCTATGCCTAAGGCCGACCCTGGCACATGTTTGTATTGACAATTAATTGATATTCAAGAATTATCTACCTTAAGTAAGGACTAATCTAATTATTTAAGTACTTATCTAACTACTCTTACCTCCCCTCAGTGTTTTGTTCATTATCTTTTGGTGGGGAACAAATTCTAACGCTTCACCTACTGGAACCGGTGTTCTTTTAATACTGGACGCACGGACTGACTGTTTCTTTGTGTTAAATTGCTGTAAGTTTCCTTACGTCTTGTTTCTTATAGAACTTTATTTAGTAATAGTGTACTTTAGAGTTGAATAGTGGCCAGCGTGACAAAGCATACTTTTTTCAATGGCCACTGGCCAGTCTAGGCGGTCACCCCCCCCCACCCACACAGGCTAATTTACTTACGTTGGTTTATCACATTGTTTTTCGCACTGTTCAACATTTTTTTAATTATAGAATAAATTTTAAAAAAAAAGAAAGAAAAGGAAACCATTTTTTTTTGTTAATTTTTTTATTCCAATATTTTTTCAAGGATATTTCAGAGAAGAGCAAGTAAATCATTTTTTAATATTTTTCACTTTTAAAAAAGTTTTAATTTTTTATTAACTTTAAAATTCAAAAGCTAGTAAAATCCAATGATATTGGTTTCTCTATACCTCGGGTGCTGACTGCTGCTGCTGCTGAATACGTCTTTGTAGGTGTGAATATGCTTTTCTTTTTATAAAGAATCTTGCTTGTCACAGGGTTGTAACAAAAATATTTAAAAATAAAAGCATGTTGTCATCATGGCCACAGGCCGCACATCATCAGCCGCTCAAGACAACCAGAACTACAGAATTGAAAGAAATAGTAAAATCACAAAATAGTCGAGTAACGACAGGAATATTATTTAAAAGCATATTGTCACAGCTCACAGCTTTTGTAATTGGCACTCGAGGGTGCAGATATAGAGAATTACCAATTCAATGAATAGATCGTATGTGTCTGTGTAAAGAAATCAGTCAGTCAGTAAAACATTAAAGCATTAATCCTTTGAACCCCGACTTATCAAAATTACCAAGTTGTCACTCAGTCGTTATATTAGAGGATCATATTAAAACCAAAATATTGGTGTGTAATAATGGTGTGTCTTCTTTTGCCTTATGTTCTTATGATGTTATATATCGGCCTTTTAGGATCCAAAGGATACTATGTGTTTAGCCTTTGTAGCAGACCGACTGGGGTAGGACCTTCTTGACCGGGGTCAGTCGGACGTCATTAAAAAAGTATGCTTCTTGGCCGTCGGCGGCGCCGCCGCGCCATAGAACTCAAAAGTATAGGAATAACCTTTATTCCCCTTATTGTGTGTCGAGTTATTTTAAAATTTTATATGCCTGGCTTATTGAACAATTATTTACTGCTTACACGTCTTTTTACAACCCAACGCGAGAGGAGGTCGACTTGGGACAGTGGAAAAGTAGTCGGAGAGCTCACAATCCTAATACGCGGGTTCAAAATCCCATTCCTTAAATGACCCAAAACGGTTGATATGCCGTCAAACACAAACAAACAAAATAAAAAAAAATATGTTTGTGAATTTATTTGTTCTCTTCCTTTCTTGGGTCAACAAGTGCACAGTGCACTGCCACTGCACTGTGCTGTCTGCGGTGCCCGGTGCGGCGGTGCGGTGCAGTTGTGGTGCAGAGGTGCAACAGCACAGGCACTGCTGCTGCAGTGCTGCATGCACTCCACTGCACTGACTAGCAGACGTGAACGAACCAACTAAACAATCATTTTACTAAGGTCGGTTTTTAGGGATAATATTCTCGGTATTAAACAACCTAAAAATGTTGATATGCCGTCAAACTAAACAACCAAACAAAAAAGGTAAATATGCCTAGCTTTATAAAAGGTGACTTGACTTGATGTGTTGGGGCGCCGGTGGACTTGACTTGGCCCAGTGGATAGGCAGTCGACTTCAGAACCGTAGAACGCGGGTTCGAATCCAAGTTGTTCCGTTTACATTGACATGTCGATTAATACCAGTGGGAAAGTTAATGAATTCCTATCTTCCCTCCAGCTATGGATTAAATAGTTCAACCGTTGTAATGAATAAAATTGTGTGATTGAAAATAACGTTTATTAAAAGTAATTGTTCTCGGCATTAAAATGACATAAAAATGTTGATATGCCGTTAAACATAAAATAAATGATGTGTTATTTATGGAAAAAGTCAATTTTCATTGTTGTTCTCTAAACAAGTCAACAGTAACACCAAACACCACATTCAAGTGTTTCAATAAGAAGGTAATATGTCTTTTTTCTCTTATTGATTTATTCAATCAAGAATTCTTTTTAAGTAATAAAATGACTTTATAAAGCAATAATTCATAAAGTTAATAATAAAAACAATAAAACCACAAATTACAGTCGCATTAATTTGTCAAATTGTAAAAACATCTTTATTCACCAAACATGTTCACAAGACTTGGTTAAAGGGACACAACTCTTGCCCTTTTTTTTTTCGTTTTAGAAATATGATATAAAAAAATGAAGGAATTCAAAGCTAGTGACCAGGATCGATGTTGCTTAACTTCGGTGATCTGATGGGAACCGGTGTCTCCAACTCAACTTGAACGTATAAATTATTTTAACAATACAAGAGTCGAGATTGTTGCTTAAAAAATCTTTTTTGAAAGCACAGAAGATAAGAATAAACGTTTTTAAGAAATAAATAAATAAATAAATAAATAATCGAGAAGTGATTTTGAAATTAAAGAAAAAATAATTCGGATTTTTTCTAGAAGACCACCACCCCCGCCAAAAAAATACCCCCGCCACTCAATTACTCAAAAAAAGCAAAAGTAAAAGTGTGTTTTATAAACCCTAACCCTAAACCCAAACCCTAACCCACCTGAGACGAGAGCAACAGTAGGTTCATTTTTGGGGTGACTCACTCAAAGTTAGTGAGTGTTATGGGTTACTTCCCCGTGGCGGTGGTATTTTTTTTAGAATTCCGATTTTTACATTAGTGGTGGGGAAAAGATCCAAAATCTGGGCAAATTTCAAACCAGAGCTCTCTGCCATCCAACTGAAGAAGGCCAAGGGAAATCAGCCGAAATGTGAATTTTAGATTAGTCCTCATATAAATGAATCTTGCCTAAGTCTTATCTTAAGGATTCTGAAAATCGCTTATTTTTTAAAAATAGATGTTAAAACAAAAGCTATTTTCCTCCTATTGCGTACCAAAAAATAATTTTCCTTCATTTATGTTATAATCAGATATATGTTATTCTCTTTTTTTTATTTAATTATTATTATTTTTTTAAAATTTCATTTCAAAAGATCTGGTTTCATAACATTTATTACTAATCAAAAAAATTATTTAATTTATTTTGTAACGCTTTTTTTAAGAGAAATATTTGCCCTTACTTGCGTCATAGTTAGCAGAAGCAGATCCATTCGCTCTTAATGGCAACTTTCGCTTGATGTAACTCTTCAATAACTGTTTCATTTCTTAATTTCTGCATCAGAGGAAAACTAGGTTTTAAGAAAGCATTAATATAGCAAACTGAATTTAGCCTCGCGAAGAAGGCGATACGGGTACGAGCGGAAATAGATAAATATTAAAGTTAAAGTTTACATCAAGCGAAAATTCCCATTAAGGGCGAATGAATCTGCTGCCAACTAAGACCTAAGTAAGGGCAAATAATAACAGCCTTTTTCTAAGAACTTTATTTGACTTTAATTAATTTTAAATGACAGAAGAAATGGTTTTTTGCTTTTTTTTTTAGTAAATTCAAAAACATTTGAAAATAAAACTATTGAACTGAAAAATGAGGGTTATATTTGTAATTTCTGTGGCGAAGGGAAGCAAAATAATCACTTAAATCGATCAAGATGAAATAAACAAAAAACACTTAAGGAAATTAAAATTAACATTATCATAAACAAGGGGAAAATACAGTATTTACTCAGAAGAGCCAAAAAACATTTAAAAACAAACGAAATGTAAAACATATAGGGAGGGCATCATCATCATCATCATAATCATAACATCGAGTGGACAAACAAAACATCTACGCAGATAGCAGCAAGCATCATCAACATCATCATAAACAAAAACAAGGGTAAACCGTAAACATTTAGGAAGACAAGAAAAACTAATTTTAATATTAGTCGGACTTTTCTTAGCGTTACATAACACAAGAACAAAAGTCCGAATAATAGAAATAACACCAATTTTCAAACCTTTTCTAAAAATAATTAAAATTCAGAATGACAAAAAAAAATAAACAGGAATTGCAACAACAAAACACTTCTACTTTTTTTTTTCTAGTAACTAAAAAACAAGCAACAACAAACATCATCCAGAATACCTGGTAACGGGGAGTTGGAGGAGACTCTAAATATCCCCCCAACATTGCCTAAATGTCCATGTTTTAAAGGAAGACATAACAATCTGTTTAGATATCGCATGGTGCTTTCTTTGTCGATCCGTCCACAAGTCCAACCGACATTTCAAACGAATGAGATTCACTTTTTTTAACGACCTCAGAACTGCCTGCGAAAAAGCCACGTACTCCTTATCAAACCATAGATTTATACGCACAATAACATATTCAACGCCCTCCAAAAATTACCAGTTAAGCATGAAAACAAATAAATAATAGCAAAATAGTCTAAATAATTTCAAGATGTCCATGAATCGATTTTGTTGGGTTTTTTTTTTACAAGAAAAAAACTATGCGGACTATTTTATCACGCGCCATTACTTCCGTTTTTTTCTTCTATTTTTAGGTAACGTAACGTGTCACGATAAAAACTTAGCTTATCTCAACCGCGATGTCAATAAACAGGGTTTGCAAAAAAGGTGATTGTATCTTTATATTGACATTATCGTCCTTACGGTAAATAAAAGAAAAAATATATAGAATAGACAGTTCATTACTTATTTAAATCCATAAACAAGAACCATTAATATTTAACCATGAAGGGCAGCTCTAATTTGTGGTTATTGTTGTTATACCTGTTGAGTTTTTTTAGTGTTTACCTGATCGATGCCCATCAAAGCAAAGATAGAAATGGAAACAGTGTCAATCGAAGTACAGGTAATCTTCGGAATACGGCCACAAAAAGAGTTGCTGAAAGGTGTTTTTGTAAGGTAAGAAGGAAATTTGTTTTTGGTTTCAATTACCAACCTTTTAAAGTAGTTTTTATTCTAACTCCCTAACATCATTTTTTTTGTTCGTCCGTCAGTCAACCAACAACAAACCAACCTTGTTATTTCAAAATGTGTCTTTATTTATTTTGGTCCGCACGTTTTTGCACATGTTTAATTATTTCACTATTTTACGATTTTTTAGACATTTTTTTACCCCATTATAACTTGAAGTGAAATATTTTCTTGTTTATTTTATTAAATTATCTGACTGGAGGAAAGAGCTCTCCTTTTTACCCTTTCCTGGATAGCGGGATAAAGTCTAAAATATCCATATTTTAATAATAAACAAAAGAAAGATAAGTTATTTGAAATTAAATAATCGCAATATTTACAATTTGAAGACTAAATTCCATTTTTGACAAAATGTCAATCATTATTTAATTATTGGGTTTTGTATTTTAAAATGACCAATATGTTCAATTAAAAATATTGACAGTTTAAGTGTTTACACTTACACTGTAAATATGGAGAATTAATTAAATTTAGATTCGTGATTTATTTATTAAATAAAAAAAAGAGCCGGATACCAACAAAACTCTTCCTTTCGAAATGTAACAACAAAGAGTTATTAACAAGTAAACGGTTTTGTTAATTATTTTATTTATTTATTCATTCATTTATTTTAGTGGATTTTAAGTTTTAAAATTAAATACTATTGACACTCTTTATCGATGACGGAGACTCACAGTTTAATAATTTGTTGGGTAATAATATTTAACTTAATTGGTTAGTTTTTAACGTTACTCGTTTTGAAATAAAAAAAATTGCTGTCTTTTGTCAAATTTTTAATCTCTTTTTTTTTTTTGTATTCAGTCAATACTTCTTAGTTAATTAAGTACGGGCGGGCACTTAGTGTTTTGGTTGTGACCGGTGAAAGCGAGTGAATGTTGTTTGTGTGAGGAGTCTAATTTATATTATGATGTCGTGGTGCTAATGTGTGTGTTTACTGTTAGTTTATGATATGTAAGTATACTTTAAAAAAAATGATTATTTTATTTAAAAAAAAAACTATGAATGAATTAAATTGGTTTAAAATATCAATTAATCACAACAAAAATCATCTTTCATTTCAAACGAGTTTTAAATTTTAATTAAATAATCTAGCCTTTCCCCAACACATAAAGCAAAAGCATTCTACCCTGTCCTTTCTGGGGTAAAGGAATTAGTTTTTTCTTTTAAAAGAATAACTGATCCAAATCCATATCGTCATTATAATTGTTGATGACACTGGAACTGACTTAAAAGAAAATATTTTCAAGTTAATCTTTAGTCTTATTTTTCTTTTGTTAAGTTTTTAGTGTCTCCTAAGATAGGAGTTATGACTGTTATTCTGTCATTTTGTCTAAATAAAAGTAAGCGAATAATGTCTATTCTTTGTGCTCATCCCAAAGATTCCGAAATAACATGTCTATTCTTCTTGAATAATAAAGAAATCTGTTTTTGAACGATCTAGGCAAGGCAAAGGCACTACTTGTGATGTATGTCCCCTGACTTAACTTAAGTGGAAGTGCTTCTTCTTATTTACACACACAACTCAGGAATTTTAATCTTAATCTTTTTTTTCTTTACAATAACTGTATTTTTATTCTTATTTTTCTTTCAATCAACAGTCTTAACAACCACTCCTTTCTTGTTATTTTATTTTACTTTTTCTGTGTATTATCAACTTTTTTTACTCTCATATTGAACTTTCAAGTCTGCACAAATGATGTTACGATTTCATGACTTTACAAAAAAAAAAAAAACTGTTAATTGATCACTGTGACCGAAGTTAGCCGAATCAGTGCCGCCGTGCTTAGGCACTCCGCAATTACGAAGTGGGGCGTAAAGCTCCCTAAGGGCCGCAAAGACTCCTTGGCTTCACAGATTGTAATGCAAAAAAAAATTACCAAAATAATTCATTGTTAGGATTAATTAAAAAATCATTATCAAATTAAAAAAATATACATATCAATCCATCTTTTTTTTTTCGCCTCTCTCTCTATTTGTATATATAGTCGAAGGCTCCAGTATGTTGAGATGGGTAATTTGCCTTTTAGGGTAAAGGGGCCGCAAAGTGCATGGTAGTCAGTGGTGTGTGAGTGTAGTGTGCATGGTAGTCAGTGGTGTGTGTGTGTGAGTGTAGTGTACATTGTAGTCAGTGGTGTGAGTGTAGTGTGCATTGTAGTCAGTTGGTGTGTGTGTTGTTACAGTTCATAGTCTTTCGGTCGTGCCGTGCAGGGACTTTGATCATGCGGATAGACCTGCGTTGTTGCGAGGTTGTTTCTCCTGTGTTGGGGGTTTGTCGTGATATTGGGTTTGCCAGAGGGCTATTAGTTTGGAATGGCTGTATCATGGGGGCCTGTTGTGGTACTGGAGTTATGTCGGTAGTAGGGGTTGTTAGTTGTCGAATGTGGATTCTGTTTTTTCTATAATATTTTCCGTTTACTTCTACTCCATAACTGCGTGGTGCTACTTCATCAATGACTGTGCCCAGTTCCCAAGTGCTATTAGGGATTTGTGGGTGGCATTTAACCCTGACAGGGAGTCCTATGGTGAGGTTGGGTAGTGGCTTGGTATGGTGGTCATAATATGTTTTTGCCATTTGCCTTCTTTTTATGAGTGTTTCTTGAACCTCCTCTTGCACTTGTGGTGTATAGTCAGTGGTTTTACAGGGTAGCATGGACCCATTCAAGTACGGCTTTCCACATGTCTGTCCCTTCTTTAGTAGATTTCTTTATGATCCCTTTTATCAACTTTACTGCCGCTGCCGCATTATTGGTTAAGCGCCAGAGCTTTATTGAGTCGCTAAGATGGCGCCTACGGAGCTGGTCGTGTTTTCACAGGCACAGTTTCGTAGGACTTTGTAGCAGTAGCTACGTACTTCATAACAGTCTCTTTTTACAAACATGCACGGGTCGATGATGCTTTGGTTAAAATTTTCTAGCAGAAGTTCTTTACTTAGTAGGTCGTTCCAATTTTTTCCGCTCTGTTTTAGCCCATAGAGTGATTTATTTAATTTCCAAACAAGTCTTTCTTTGCCTAAAACTCTGTATCCTTCAGGTTGTTGGGTATGAATATCACAGTCTATTTTGGCATTTAAGTATGCTGATTTGACATCCATCTGGTGTATTATCAGATCATATTGCACAGCAAATTGCATAAGAATTCGAATAGTGGTCATTTTTGTGGTAGGTGCATAAGTTTCATAATAGTCTACATCCTTTTTTTTTTTTTTTTTTTATAAATACATTTTTCGATTTAACATTC